>JAMKCH010004218.1:0-83299 GCA_023653785.1 Ophioderma brevispina
TGCGTGCTCCTCAGTTCCATCTTTGGCTGCGTGAGTCACCCGGTACAAACCTAGAAGAATAACATATGAAATTTACTCTGTTAATGTGGGGTAAGGACATATCTTCAAGGGTATAAAATGCGGTGTGGTGCTGTGTACTCATGCAGGATTTTCATGCTAAAATTGATTTTCCTGTCTGCCTTTTGAAAGGGGCTGGACTGTAGCAAAATGACGGGGTCCAAATTTTCAGACTCCCTGCACAATTGAGTAGGTTCTGACCAATAGTTACACAGGTATAAATAAGGCTATAAATGCTCAAGATAATCCCTGGGGTGCTCTGTGCTGTTGAAAGTGGTGTCAAATGATTCCTCTTGCCATGGAGGTAGAAAATGCCCAAGAAATGCCTTTTAATTGATTTGGTGATAGCACCATTTGCAACATCCATGGAAAGTGTTGGTGACTCCCACAGAACACGTAAACCATATCCTGTATCATGTATCCTGTATCCTTCTTGTGATTTCCCCCCTCTCATCCAGGCGCACCACTTAAACAGTGTAGTAAAACAACTATGTAGATACACCAAAAGTCCAAACACCATTACCACAGTATGGGCACAGTTATAACAAGCACATTAGACACCATCACGAATACCGCCACCAAAACAATAAAAAAAACCCAGCTAAATAGCTAGTAAAATGAAGGTATACCCTAACCCCGGTGAAGGTGTTACTGTCACATTTTCAAGTTTCGCTAAAATGACCAGAAAGGATGAGAGAATGATTATCTAGAAGCTTTCTACGAAAGCGTTTGGCATTTTAGCGCACCGGAGCAAAGTTCACTACGGGAGTGGTAACGAGGGTTAATGAGAGTAGTGTATCGCCACTCTCTTCTATGGCCAGAGTATACAGTCTCTCTGTACACGGTTTCGCCATTTGCAGGGAGAGTCTCGAATTGGCAGCGATATGAGCGGGAGACTCATTTACACAAGTTCGATCAGGTTCGATTCTCTCTAAAATGATCTTGCAAGAGGCGAATGCATTGTTATGTAACACCCTCATTTCTTTGAGCCTCTTACTTGCAAATGGCGAACCGTGCATGCAAACGGTGTGAAGGTTATTTCAACAAGCCCCAACTAATAGGATTGGTACTCTTACCAAGACGAATTGGACATGTATCTTCGTCGGCTATCTTCTTCAGTACCGCATCGAGTGAATTGTTGGGCAAATACCCTAATTCAGTAACCGTGGTGAGACCAACAGAAGCGTAATACTTATACTGCTCGTTGATAGCTGCTATCAACTCGGTCCCACTTGGCATTGGGGCGTGTGCGATTACCATTGTCATGGCAGGTTCTTCAAAAAGCTGACCAGTTGGGTTACCGTTTTCGTCTTTGACAATTGTTCCACCTGTTGGTTGTGGCGTGTCTTTATTGATCTGAAAAGAAAATGTTTTTTTCTTGTTATTATTGTAGCTTTCATGTTGTGTGTGGATGGGGGTACATGTATAGAGGTCAGTGATCAAAACCGCAAGTTTGTTTCCTATGGTACTTAATGGGGTGTATGTGCAAGTGCCAGGCTCTCATATAAATTAGAGAACACAATAGACATAAATCGGAACAAGCACCTTTAACCTTTAACGTCTTGGTTCAGAATGGAACAATGAAACCAAATGAAATCTGGGCAGCTGTTCATACCTTTAAGATGCCGTCCCGGGGATGCCGTGGACAGAGTAAAAATACTCTGTGTTCAACAGCCCATGACTTTTTAAGTACTTAAGGGAAATTGGATCATTCTTTTTTGAAATGAAGTTTATAAATAACACCGTTATATCATTGCTTAATAAAAATGCTACAATCAAAAGTTTTTACAATGTAGGGGGTCTTTTGGGTTTCCTTTTTAGGCTCACCTTGAAGCTTCGTTTAGGGTAGTAGTAGTAGTAAATCCAAAGTTTTAAATCCCGCATTGTCCCCGTGTACGAGGGTGGCCGGATTCACCTCACACACGCAGCACTTCCACTTCACCCGATTCAATCCATCCTCAACGCAACCCTCCTACTCTCCTCCTCCACTTGCTTCTTCCAAGTCTTCTTTGGACGTCCTCTCCTCCTCAAACCTACCACCTCAAACTCATAAGCCCTCCTTAAAACATGCCTGTCATCCTTCCTCAGCACATGCCCATACCAACGTACACTATTTGCCTTCGCAAAAGGACCCAATAATCATGTTTTGATCCAAATTTCAAAACACAAACACTGAGAAGTCTTGCTCAATTTTGCCTAGATCAAAAGGAAATCCGTATTTAAGAGTACTTACATTAATTACTCCTGAGCATGTACAAAATAATATAATTAAGACCAAGTAGGTATATGGCCTTTAATAGCTAAAAAAAGAAGAATATTCAGAATGATTCTGTGGTGTGGCATCCAGATTTTGCTTCAGAATTTAATGAAGCCATTTTGTTTTCTTATCTCAATAGATTTTTTTTTTAATTTTGGATGTCATACCCTAGAAATTCTTGGTGGAAATGATAAAATTCCACTCACAAAACCTAAATTGTGGATTTTTAGCAGCCGAGAGTTCTGTTGAAGGAGAAAAATGCGCTTAAAGGCACACAATCAGCATATTAGCATAAACCTTAAAGTTGCATGGCAGGTAATAACATGGAGAGATGATGAGTATCTTTGTGACTATGATAGCATAGCCTACGTGTAATGATAACAATGTGAAATCTGCTAGCTGTTTGAAAACACACCTTACTACATGGGCCGGTGTGAAAGTAATTATAGTCCGGCGGGAGCCACAGTCCGGGCTCTATAGACGACAACAGAAAAAGCGTGAAACTAATGTTGCGAGAAGAGTCAACTGAAGTGAGTGCTCTATTCTTCACCGTTGTAGCCGGACTATGAGAACGCCGGACTATAATTACTTCAACACCTGTTCCAACAATAATGTCTGTATCCAATTGTGTGTTTCTTATGAAGTCAAAGAAAAAGCAACTTATAGGAAAATTCTTGTAGAAAAATTCAAAGAAACCCTAAACAAAACAAAGATGATGCTTAATTGGCTCTTCTGGTGCCATAAGCACTGATTAGAATGTGGTCCCACATTATTTGGTCCTACAAACACTGATACAGGACGTACCTGTGTGTGTGAGTGTGTGTGTGTTTGTACATTCTTAATTCATTTTCTGAATGGGTTTTGTCTTTCTTCGTAAAGCTTCAACGTGATATATCTATGTTTTGTCGAAACAAATGTACACAACACGTTGATGAAGGATCAAATCATACGCATTTTTACTACAAACTTACCCCCGCAACGTTCAACGCTGGACTATTGACCCAGGCCACATGACCACTCTGACCAACCACAACTATGGGATTGACACCAGGAAAGTTTGTATCCAGGTAGGCAGCACTAAGGGTCGGAAGATCAGGTATGAGCTCTGGATCCCAGCCCCAGAATATACCCCATTGAGTCTTATCATTAGCAATTGATTTCATCTTCGTTTCCATTGCGCTTTTAACTTGGCTGTAGGACCTAATGAGTAAAAAATAGGAGATTAAGGCCGGGATTTACATGTATGTATAGATGTAATTGTTATAGGTATTTTTTCAGTCCGTTAAGCAAAATTTATTCATCATCACTTTATTGCAATATTAAAAAAAGGATCACCAATAAAGGATAAAAACATACAAAGCCGCAGGACAGACCTTATTAGTGGTCATACAGTGGATATATTTATATATAAAGAAAATTACATTTGAAAGTAAGTATTACACGAAATGGCTGACCAGCAGCCAATTTGACCTAAGTGATATCAAGGGCATTGCACTTTTCCCAAGTTTGCTTAGCATAGTATATTACAAATGATGAAATGACAGCGAGTTTACAAAGATTATCTCTAAACAATTTCAATGAAATAGGTGCATGAACAATTGAAAGAATTTTTTTAAGTCTAGACAAATTGTCCTGTGAGATAAAACCTCGAGATCCTATTTCAATGGCAAGTATGAAACTTCAAAATCATTATTATGAATGTCAGAAATTATTGTTTGATTTGTAAGTGTGGGCGTTGACAATATTCTGCTCGAATGGAATAGAAAGCTCTAAAATAACAAGTTTGCATAACCCCTCCCAAAAGATACATAAGTCTGGGATGAGGTTTGTTTGGGAACATTCTGTTGGAATAGTAGTCCCAGAAGCATAACCTGTAAAACCAGGAATATCATGAATTATTTTAAAGGAATTCTTCTCAGATTTGGTAAGCCCCAAACGGGCAATTTTGATGATATAATTAAGGATGTTATTGTGGTGCCAGGTATAGCGGCCTTGCTCCAAGAAAAATTTGCAAGCGTTCAACACATGATTAAGTGTTTCTTTGTTCTTGCAATTGGCACATTTATTGCTGTTTGACTTACCCCATCTGAGATTAGTCTTAGTGTTAAGGGAGTCGGTGACCGAATTGACAAGAAATTTACAAACTCTTACAGGAAGGTTGAAAATAATGCTACGCCATTGAACGCTTTAGTGTTAAGGGAATCGGTGACCGAATTGACAAGAAATTTACAAACTCTTACAGGAAGGTTGAAAATAATACTACGCCATTGAACGAAATTTGGACTCCAAAGAAAGTAGCTCAAGAAATCTACCTTGAATAGCAAGATTTTTGACGTGATTCTTCCAGAAAAAGGCCGTGGAATTTGAAATAAAATCTTTAGCCATAGATTTCAGAACCTTTGGTTTGCTTCAATTGGCTTTAACATCATTGTATATTTTTTCACTATTGACAAGTAGATTTCTTTCTAGACCAAGTTTCCTCCCTCGCAATGTTTGAGTCAAGGCAAAGATTGACTAAAGGGTCACCTATCAGCCTTGCTGAAATATGAGCTATGGTATGGCATTCAGCATACAGTTTGGAAATTGACTTAATGTTTAGTCCATTTGGCATGAAAATGAATGCTAAAGTAGCAGGATGAGGGAGACCAAACCATTTTTTCAGAAAACGATTAGCGGTAGCACCAAGCATATTTAAATGCGTTGAACATAAATCGTTAACTGTTAAGTGAAACCTAAGTGAAGGAAGAAAGTAACGAACATAAAATTGAATTTTATATTCCGATCGGATCAAGGAAGAATCGACGTTTTCCAGGGCATTTTGAATTTTTTTCGATAAATATTTAAACACATCAGCAGAGGTGTTACGAAAACTGACGAGGGAGCCTAAAATTTGTGTGACTAATTTTCTACTGTTGGAACGACATCACCCTCGATATTAAAAAGAATTGAGTTGGGCGACCTCCCTGATAGGGATAAAGATCTACATTTACCCGGTTTCAGTTTCAAAGCCATGGATTTAGTCATATCAGAAATATGGTTAATGAGCCGTTGATGAGTTTTTTTATGCCGAGTAATCAAACAAAAATCATCCGCAAAAGGCGTGGTAATTAATTTATTTCCGTTAAGATCATAACCGGCATTGAACATGAACCGATCGGATGTTCAGACAGAGAGGAGTACATATTATTCTTAATATAGTGCTGCACACAAGAAGGAATTTGCAGTCTTTCAAAAGTCATATGAATTAACTCATGTTGCACACTGCCAAAGGCATCTTCAAGATCGAACCATGTTACATGCACAGTCAGTTAGTCGGCAGGTCACCTAAGTACTATTCGCTGATGTGGAGCACGTTAGAATAAGACCGTTGCCAGGTCAACTGGCTCACGCTAACTTTAGTTCGAGCCACTGATCACATTGATCACAACATAAATCCTATGGCAAATCATAATTCGGAACAGGTGCATGAGCCAAGGCGTGAGCCAGTAACCAATGGATACTAACGTGCACTACATCAGCGAATTGTTCACACTAAAAATTGTTGGACAGGGTCATTTTACATGGGCTTTCCCAAATACAATAGGCAAACGACCTTGTCATTGTCCACTTCCCTGCACACAGCCTGCACACGATGGAAACCAGGCCCACGTTATAGCATATGAGAACTTAATTCCATGATGCTAGTAAATGTAAGGTTATACATTTTCCATGGTCTTCGCTTTCTTAAAAGAGATAGAGTAACACGTACACAGACTTTTTTTGTAGCACACAATTCAATTAATGATTTGGGATGCTTTAAAATTTGGTGGGATTTCTCTAACTTCAGAGACCACGCTTTTTCAAAACTTAAAATTCGTCGCTTTTAATTCGTTGTTTTTAACCCCCAAACACCCTTTCACGTCATATTAGACCAACTTAGGTATGTAGTTGACATTCCGCAACAATAATACATGATTTTATAATGAATTAAGGTATTTTGGACCTCAAATCAGGACATTTTCCAGAGCGTTTTCGACCAGCTATTGAGGTCGCAGCGATTGTATTGTCTTCTCGCTTACAAGAAAATTACGCATGTTGGCGTGACCTCCTGATTGACTGCAGTCTTAGAATTGGCCTTAGCATGATTAATAATTGTACATCGTGCACAATTGTATTTTGGTCGGTATATCCGCTAATACCCTGTAAAAATGCCTTCTGAAATTTGGTGTCGATAAGTTTATTCGCAATGACAAAATTTTCAACACGTTCAGCTATAATTTGATGGAAGAGTTTTCCAGCAGCACAAGAGAGCGCAATCATCCGAAAATTACATCCCTAGACAACATGGCTGCACCCATGGCTTGAAAGCCTATGCAAATTTTGCAGCGGGACACCCTAATGAAGTCTAGTTTTTGTCTCCTGTTATGTTCTACGTGTGTGATATTTACTGTTTTTTAGTACCTAGCTGTGAGTACTCCTGAATTTTAACTTTGTATATGGAATTTTCTGGACTCATTTTGCACCACCGTAATGCTAGTCATGCAAGACTACAGAATTTGGCACCGGGCACTTCTGATATGCATTGGCCTAGCCATTTGTGTGTTGCCAATAACACCTACAGATGCCAGACTTAGATTTTCTGTACCACCTGCTAGTCAACATGAATGGCAAGCTTATAATACCGATCTTCGGGACATTCTAAACCCAGTGGCGGATTAAAGGAAAGGGGCCCTGTCAGCAGCTTAAGGTGGGGCCCCTTTTAGCATCAAGAAGCAACACAATATCGCACTTTAGTGCGACTACGGTGTGTTCGAGGGGGCCCTGAGATCAATATTTTAGGGGGCCCTGTCAGCAGCTGCTGACACTGCTGACTCTTAAATCCGCCACTGTCTAAACCTCCTCCATGCTGCACTAGGAAGTGATATTTTGACACCAGCAGAGGCGGGCGACGGGCTGTCTGAAGTGATTAGGGATTTTCTATTGTCAAAACCAGAATTTAATGTCAAGATATCAAGCACAACTCAAAACGTGTTGAAAATGCTAAGAATTTGAAGAAACATTATCGTAAACGTATGAGAGAAACTAACGACCCTGCTGACCGTAAAAAAGTTTGCTGAAGCTCTCCGTACTCATAATCGCCTGAAAAAAAGACCGCTATAAAGAATCCCAGGAAAAATCTGTCGCCTTTAGAACGTTAATTTAAAGAAAACTTCTGGACATTTGCACACTCGATGTCGAGATTTAAGATTGCCCCTAACATCTCTGATTATATTCAGAACCTCTACTCTAATCTAGAGGGTCGTGTTGTTACTTCCGAGTGGAAATCAACTAATTTCAGATTCTAAAAAGGCGTATTCCAGGGCGATCCTTTATCCCCTTTTATATTTTTTTCAGTTTTTAATCCAATTTTGGAAAAACTGCAGCAAAATGAATCTTTTGGCTATTCAATCAATGAGACAAAATACATCACAACTCCGTTCACTGATGATTTCAATCTCATCACCACAAATAAAAGAACTCACCAACGTCTCCTAAACGAAATATCTACCTGGACTATGTCAATGAACCTTAAATTAAAGCCTGTGAAGTGTTAATCACTATCTCTTGTGAGTGGAAAACCCATCCCGATTGTATTCAAACTGGGTGACAATGATGTCAATTCTATTGAAAATGATCCCCACAAAATCCTGAGATCTCAATTGTCATTTTCAGGGAAGCAAGAAGATACTTTTGATTACGTCAAGGACCACCTCTGCACTCGCCTTGAGAGGATTGACAAGCTTCTCAGCATCACAGCAGTACACGACTTCTGGTTAGAGGAGAATATAAGGTTAAGATCTATAACAACTATTTCCTCCCCTCATGCCGATTCATCCTCACGGTAGACGACGTGACCAAAACTAATCTCCTTGCCCTTGACTCCATAGTTCACAAATATGTTAAATCTTGGAGCGGGCTAGCTAGATCTGCAGCCCCGGAGGTTATTCATATTCCACATCTTCTCGATATTAAATCCATTTACCAATTGTATCTTGAATGTCATGTTGGGGCTCACCTTTCCTCGAGATCTAAAGCGGATCCCAAGGTTAATACCGCTCTTGATTCCCGCATTGAGAGGGAGGGTAAATGGTCTAAGAAGTTCTCTGTTTCCACATACTGTCAAAATACGATCGACAGGTCTGATCATACTCAGCCATTCAAGAAACAGAAAACTTTGGTGACCAGATCCATAAAAGATGAGGTGACCGAGGGCTGGCTGAACCATCTCAAAAACCTGGTTGTCCAAGGTGATCTGCTCCGCATTGCTCTTTTGGAAAAATCTGACCATCTCTGGAAGTCCTTTATTTATGATCTTCCGAAAGGAATCATGAAATTCATGCTCAATGCTTTTCTTGATACTCTCCCAACAAAAAACAACCTAAGTCGTTGGGGGAAAAGAATAAATAAAAGTGCACCCTCTGCAGTACCAAAGAAACCCTCCAACACGTGCTGAACAACTGTAATACTATGCTTGATCAGGGCCGCTATACCTGGCGTCATGACTCTGTTCTCCGCATTATCATGGATACGCTTAAAGAAGTCAGTGACCAGTCATGGAATTTGTATGGTGATCTCGCTGGTGCCAAAAAAATTGCAGGCACCACGATTCCTCCTGACATTCTGCCAACTCAGCAGCGGCCTGATCTTGTGCTCATTAATGAAAGCTCAAAGTCAATCATCATTATTGAGCTCACTGTTCCTTTTGAGCCAAACATCCACAAAGCTCATGAGCGCAAGCTTAATAAGTATGCAGGTCTCACCAGTGATTTGCAAGAACAGGGCTATGACGCCAAACTCCTCTGTGTTGAGGTTGGTAGCAGAGGGCTCATTACTGATTCTAATGTGTGTGCTATTCAATCAATTTTTCCCATGGTTTCTAACAATAGTAAACCCTTGAAGCAGGTCTCCAAAAAACTTCTGAAATCACTCAGTCAACGTGCAATAGTTTGCTCCTACATGTATGCTATTTTTTATTCAAAATATGACTGGTCAACCTAGGCAGGTCCTAGTTTTATTCCAAATGGGTGTTTTCATTATTTTTTCGGTCATTTTTAGGGTTGGGCCTTTTAATATTTATTTATTATTCCCTGTGACTTATCTTTCATCTTTGATAATTTTTATTTTTTGTGCTTATGTATATTGTTTTTAAAATGCCGTGTGTGCAAATGCTTGCGGAGTTCTGAGCCAGGCTTTCAGCCTACTCAACCCTCCTGCCTGGCTTTATATGTTGCCTTTTCAATTTGCTTGTATTTTTATATGTCAATAAAAATTGAAATGATGAAATAAAATATATGTTTGGTTGTATATCCTGTAGACTACACTGGAGCCTCAAAAATTAACATTTAAGAGATTAAAATGATATTACAATTCATACAGCAACCAGTTTAATAGGTGCTAGTCTCCCCAGTCAGTTGAGTATAAGGTCAGCCATTATGCCCCCCCTTGTCAACTCAGTGCACTTTGAAAAGGTTATGTGCCATCTTTAAGTGAACGAACTAGAGTCTACAAAATCTAGTTGTCTTACGGTTGAGCAGGAAAACATTCACCTAGACTAATCTTTTACCAAGTCTGCACATCTGTCTATATAAAAATACAGTTCAAATTATTAAGAAAATAGTTGTGCATTTACCATGTTGCAGTGGTGTACATTGTGCAAAATAATTGTGGAATGACATCATTGAATTTTTAATGCGGTAGCTTGGTTGAGATAATACATGTAGTTTTTTCCAATACAATGCTATCATTAATACTGGCATTTGCAGCCACTTGGTAAAATTTGAAGTGGCGATAGTCATTTAATAAAAAAAATATTACTTTATGAAAGGGAAACAACGGAGGACAGAACTACCCCATAAAAACAAGCAGTGCATTTTTATTTTGTATTAATCCTGGGATTTCCCAAAATATGACCATCTGCTCCAACTGAGCATAAATCATGCATGCACAATAGATCATGTACCTTTGACGAAAAGGAAGTCAAGGTCAAGCAAATTAAAATACACAGGACTTTTCAAAACAGCTGTATAGATGTAAATCAGTGATATGGTTCAGTACAGTTTACCAATACAACATTTTTGTATGCCGTGTAAAAAAATCCAGTGATCTCGGTGAGCAAAGTCATTGCAACATCTTTTGGCAGCCAAATGTTAAAGTTTTTGTTTTGATTGCTCACTGCTAAATTGCCAAAGCAATAAATGGCAGATTTAATGGGTCAAGAGTCCTTTTTGCTTATTTTGATTGTGAAGGTTAAAGTTCATCTTCAAGAAAAAAAACCCTTCGGTAATTCTTACAGCATATTAGAATAAAGTAAAACTTATTCAATTTAGGCCATATAAATTGATCTCATAGTTGCACACATTGTGGATCTTCACCCCATAAATTCACCCCATGAAACTTTTTCAGGCTTTTTAAAATATTTCATTGAAAATACCAACAAATCTTTGAGAAATGCATTACTTTTGTTTACAAAGATTTTTTTTTTAAATAAATAGCTTATCACTCCACATACCAAAACGTTGGTTCAATCTTGCCTTACGATATTTTATAATTTGAGAAAAACACCACATTCTGCATTAGGTTTGTGAATCCTGAAGGGTTTTGAGACAAACTAATATGACCATACCACGTTGCATCAGTATTTACAATGCTAAACAAACTCATAGACAAGACTGGGATGAAGACTATCTTGTTAAAGGAACCTCAAATCTATTATAGTGGCAGTCTGCATACAGATTTGCAGCAGGGCTGGGAGTCTTTGTTTGGACTCCATCCCTCCCTGCAAGGCTTGCCATGCATTAGTGATTCAGGCTGCAATCATGGTTGTATTGTTGTGGTTGGATCCAATCTATTATTACTCACTCTTGCTTCCCTCTTTCAGTAGTAAACAAGGCATGAAAAGGAAAAGAACAAATGGTACACCAGCTAAACCAGGCATGTTTTGACTAAAAACTGATGGGCTTTTTATCCATTTTGATCCACACTGAAAGATATGCAGCACCTACATAAACAAAATTTTGACACTCTCAACAGACTCATAATGCCAGGGTCTGAAGTTATTCCAGTTGAGAATTAGTTTTTGGCTGTTATTGTTTATTTCATTATTAATCCAATGATGCAACTGTTAATTGCTTAAATTTTAACACCAACCATCACCAGCATACCACAGCAGACGATGCAAGAGTACGTTCCAACACCATCCCTGATGGAAAAATTACATTTTCATAATGTACTCCAACTGGGCTCGATTTTTTTTTGTTAGTGCAGTAGCAAAAATACCTCCTTCCAATCTAATGGAACATTCCACAGCATATAAAAAAAATCGCAGGCCTCCCTGTACATTAGAGTGGCCTTTTATTCAGTACCCAACCCCGGCTCTGAATAGACATTTCTGTTTTGTGCCTAGCTCGGAGGGCATAACCTTACTTTTAGTTCGTTATTCATCAAAGGAAACACGCTCAACTTGGTTGAGTGGGCCATTGGCAATGAATGGGGAGGCCTTAGGATTTTAAAATAAATTGTAATAAAAAAAAAAAGGAAAAAGAATAAAAGATGCAGGAACCCACTCTACACCAATGCAGTCGACTCGGTCAAAATAAAAGGGAAAAATTACTAGTGCCGAGGTGAATATTAAAATAGGAAACCACACTTTGTTTCGTCATAAATTACGACAACCAAAATAAATGCTTGGTCGACAGTGAGTAACGATGCCTCATGAAATTTTAAATACAAATTTAAAGATGCTTGCAAAAGTCTCAGCAATATAATATTATAATAATATCTCATAGATCGACTTCAAATCAACAACTTACACGGATATAAATTTAAATGTTTACACAAAATATGAGGCATTTGCCAAATATCAAAATAGAAGGCAAGTTGTACAAATAAATGGTGATCTGTCCATTATTTACCTATTCAGTCAGTGTTAGTTTTGGGTTATGTACCTAACCAGTACTAAGAGGGGTATTTACTCAATGCCTTCAACAATAATTAACTCTTTAGAAATGATCTCTAAACAGACAAAAGCAAACACTAACATACAGATTAAAGGGGGATGGCCCGATTTAAGGATATGAAGTTTTCATCTTGATAGATTGGCCTTCACCCAAAAACCCCACCTGTAAAGTTTCGCGCCGATATTTCAATGCGTTTTCATGTGAGAGCAGAAAAAAAAAAAAAAAAAAAAATTCAAATCAACAACTTACACGGATATAAATTTAAATGTTTACACAAAATATGAGGCATTTGCCAAATATCAAAATAGAAGACAAGTTGTACAAATAAATGGTGATCTGTCCATTATTTACCTATTCAATCAGTGTTAGTTTTGGGTTATGTACCTACCCATTACTAAGAGGGGTATTTACTCAATGCCTTCAACAATAATTAACTCTTTAGGGATGATCTCTAAACAGACAAAAGCAAACACTAACATACAGATTAATACAATTTCTTCATCGGTAATTGAATTCATAACTTGGGTGAATATTTTAAAATGAGTCTAAAGCAAGTATTTTGCAAATTTTGCTCTTAAAGGGCATTTCGTGATTCACAATCTCGTCCCCCAACTTGTCTCAGAAAGTTGAGAATTTTATATCATCTGAACTGTGAGCCCCAGTGTACCTAATCTTACGTGCAAATTCAGTTGTATTTAAGAAATTCAACATTTTTATTTTCTGTCTGTAAATGGAGAGAAATTACAGCACAGTGGCCTATGGGACTGTGGAAAACAAGCAGTTACTCATAACACAATACCACAAGATCGGAATCAACTAAAATTTTGTAAGTTTTTCTCAATGATATCTGGTGCCAGAATCACGAAATGCACCTTTAAAATTGGGTGACCCAATCATTAACCTTGCCTCCACCTCCATTTTAATCCAAGCATCAAAATTACAATTTTGGCATCAGAAAGTTCAAATTGTTCTCATTACCCCAATGGATTTTTAGGGCCAAGAAATATTTGCTTTTGATAATTATTATGAACAAAAACATCTCCAAATGTAGTAGACCACATTGACTCGCTGTCCTATGGACTAATTTAGTACACATTTTTGCTTCTACCATCCAAATGGAACCCAATACAGATTTGACTCAAAATTAGTAATCCAAGGATTTTTGTGATATGTTTGCACCAAGAGAAAAAATATTGGATGGGTCGTCTACCTTTAATTTGGAATACTACACCAAGTGAAATTATTATGCATGAAAAATAAAAGCATTTTGCAGCTGCTCGTAAGGGGTACAACCCATCCCATCA
Source organism: Ophioderma brevispina (assembly GCA_023653785.1). Classification (NCBI taxonomy): domain Eukaryota; kingdom Metazoa; phylum Echinodermata; class Ophiuroidea; order Amphilepidida; family Ophiodermatidae; genus Ophioderma; species Ophioderma brevispina. The sequence continues at coordinate 13,593 of JAMKCH010004218.1, forward strand.
GACCTGAGATTTTGGTATCATTCCCGACACTTAAAAATCTTAATTCAGCAGACATTTTTGAGGAAACTTTCCTGCGAAGATTTCTATCTGATGATTAACCCCCATTAGAGTTTTAGTCATCCACTCTGCCTTTAATACACTCTCTACCCAGTCAACTAGCTAGCTGGTCAGACACAGTGATTATAATATTCCAGCATTGCCTGCTGCAGCCTATTTACCATGCTGATAATGAGCTTGGGCAACCGGTGAGTCACACAGGAGATGAATCTATGCGATGGCTCATCATCATCATGCAAGATGCAGCGTGATGGAAGATGCAAGCTAGCATGCTAGCTAGCTGGCTGACTGCTGAATCTTTCAATACTTGGAAGCAGCTAACATCATAAAAAAAAAAAAAAAAAAAATAAGATTTCACAGGGTAAATGAGAAAAATAGTAGCTTTCTTCTGATACCAAAATATTTACCACTTCCGGTAAAATCTGGGCTTCTGGGGACGAGGCTATTAGCGATCGGGCCATGGACCTTTAATACAATTTCATCATCGGTAATTGAATTCATAACTTGGGTGAATATTTTAAAATGAGTCTAAAGCAAGTTATTTTGCAAATTTTGCTCTTAAAGGGCATTTCGTGACTCACAATCTCGTCCCCCAACTTGTCTCAGAAAGTTGAGAATTTTATATCATCTGAACTGTGAGCCCCAGTGTACCTAATCTTACGTGCAAATTCAGTTGTATTTAAGAAATTCAAAATTTTCATTTTTCTGTCTGTAAATGGAGAGAAATTACAGCACAGTGGCCTATGGGACTGTGGAAAACAAGCAGTTGCTCATAACACAATACCACAAGATCGGAATCAACTAAAATTTTGTAAGTTTTTCTCAATGATATCTGGTGAATCAAGAATAAAACAGGTGCCAGAATCACGAAATGCACCTTTAAAATTGGGTGACCCAATCATCAACCTGCCTCCACCTCCACTTTAATCCAAGCATCAAAATTACAATTTTGGCATCAGAAAGTTCAAATTGTTCTCATTACCCCAACGGATTTTTAGGGCCAAGAAATATTTGCTTTTGATAATTATTATGAACAAAAACATCTCCAAATGTAGTGGACCACATTGACTCGCTGTCCTATGGACTAATTTAGTACACATTTTTGCTTCTACCATCCAAATGGAACCCAATACAGATTTGACTCAAAATTAGTAATCCAAGGATTTTTGTGATATGTTTGCACCAAGAGAAAAAAATATTGGGTGGGTCATCTACCTTTAATTTGGAATACTACACCATGTGAAATTATTATGCACGAAAATAAAAGCATTTTGCAGCTGCTCTTTTGAGGGGTACCACCCACCCCATCAAACCAGAGATTTTGGTATCATTCCCGACACTTAAAAATCTTAATTCAGCAGACATTTTTGAGAAAAATTTCCTGCGAAGATTTCCATCTGATGATTAACCCCCATTAGAGTTTAGTCATCCACTCTGCCTTTAATACACTCTCTACCCAGTCAACTAGCTAGCTGGTCAGACACAGTGATTATAATATTCCAGCGTTGCCTGCTGCAGCCTATTTACCATGCTGATAATGAGCTTGGGCAACCGGTGAGTCACACAGGAGATGAATCTATGCGATGGCTCATCATCATCATGCAAGATGCAGCGTGATGGAAGATGCAAGCTAGCATGCTAGCTAGCTGGCTGACTGCTGAATCTTTCAATACTTGGAAGCAGCTAACATCATGCCCGTCTGCTTGTCTGATGCTGGTACACACCCTGTAGCCCTTTTTCATTACCCAGGGATCATCTCAACATAATCAGATCGCTTTTCCGTTGGTACACTCCCCCTCCTGCCACGGCATTATTTTGGGGCTTGCAATCAGACCCGTATACAGGGGAGGGGGTGCAGACATGCCTCCCAAAAAAAACACAAAAGCGGCAAAAGTCCACTTATTTTTTATGAAAGGTCCAAAATTGTAAACGTCCAGTTTTTGGTGATGTGATGTTCAAAAAGGAAGTATTTTGAGGGTTAGGTCCACCTTTTTAAAGTCTCCCACCCACCAAATAAATCCTTTATACCATAATTGTTTTTTAATAGCGGACCAAAAATAGCTTTGAAATGTCTTGGACAAACATCAAGATGAGTAATTAAAGGGGCATTTTGTAATCCACAGCCTTGTCTCTGCCGACATAAGGTCTTTTCGAATGCATTGGATGGCATAGATTATTAAAGGGGGATGACCAGATCTATATTACGGTTTCATCTAGATTGAACGACTTTGCCCCCCCCCCAATACCCCATCTGTCGAGTTTCACACATATATAGGCAAGCTTTTGCCCATTAAAGATGTGATTCTGATACAACTGAATGTTGGCAAAATACTGCCCCATATAATAGGCCCCTCTGCTGTAATTTGTCCAAAATACAAATTGGTGAATTTCTTCTGTAGTAGGTCAAAATATATGCAAGATAAGGCACACATACTTAGGCCAACGGTTCAGATGATATATTATCGCGGTCAGAATTTCTCAGGCAAGCCGAATGCACGCAATGTATTATGCATATTAAAGTGCAGAATAGGCACACACCTCTCGACCAATTACAATTAGTGTGACGCTTGTCAAGAACTTATTTTTGCTTCCGGGTTGGCGCACATCACGCTGCGCGTACCCCAATTTTGACCAAGAAATTCTGGCAGTGATAATAACAATATTTTTTAATTCTATTTGATTACAATTTAGAGGTCAGAGCCCTTGGAGGTATACCCAACAGTGAAAACCACTCTACTAGGGGTATCCCTCAAAACTGACCAGGATGGCTTGGGACAATCGGGGGTTCCCACCCTCTTTGAAACCGACTGATATACATGTACAGGTAGGACTCTGTACATGGGACCGACGGCTTAATATCCCCTCCGAAGGATGGGATATTCTCACGATTCATTTGCCCAAGTCCAAATGAACCACGGGAGAGTAACTCTAGTTTTAATCAATTTGTTGCAAGCAAGTCGGGGGACGAGACTGGGTCACAAAATGCCTTTTAAAGGATTGGAAATTTGGTTTCACTTGATTATGTAATCAGTTCTTAGTACTCCAGGTGGCAACAGCTACACAATTTTTGATGGCTGCAAACATTCCAAACAGGTGCTGTTTACCCCTGTTCATTCCCTTCAAAGAATTGCATGTTTTAATGAGCAATACATTTGTTACCGGGCAGCTAATTGGAATTGGCTCAGTATTTCAACGGAATAAAATGTACAACAAATCAAGTTCCCAGGACAAGGTTGGTGAGTGGTGAAAATTTTGCAATGCATGCTTCAAACAAAATTGCAAAGTTTCCAAAGCCTATGCTGTCCATTTATAATCATGTTGTACTTGCACTCAACTAGTTTATTTTGCATGTGCAATGCATCATGTTTTGCAAGTACTGTACTGACCCTAGTATAGTCCCACCTGTTTTTAACCTGAAATTAGCTTGAATTTGGGGGTGGGATTATAATGGGATCTCCACCCTAACATGAAACACAAGAGCATCAGCATTTCAACCTTTCAGAACTAAACTTATTCCAGATATTTTCAAGTGTTAAATGAGGTGTGTGATCAACAAAGACCTGAAAATGAACTACAACATGAACCTAATTAATTTTGTAAAGAAAGTCACAAGATACTACCAAAACAGTAATGATTGTAACAAAAACTGCAGGTAATCTATCACCTTCCAGCAAAAAACTTATGGTGGGATTATAATAGGATTTTCTACTATTCTTCAGATTGTTTCAAAATTGGGGGGGTGGGATTATAATTGAGCATGGGACTATACTCGGGTCAGTACGGTAATTGAAATATTATACACTACGCACAAAAAGTATCCTGGCATGTTTTTCGATCAGGATTGTGCCAAAGTCTGATAACTTTGAAGCTTTCGAAATATACATTTTGTTGCCTAGGTCACTCATTTTTAAACACCTCCCTTGTAAAAAAATGCACAAAAATGGCCGAGATAGAATGCCCGAAAGACTCAACACCCATTAACTAAGGTTGCACTTTTTGGTGTATTCAATGGTCACTGTGATACAATGCAAGAATCGGCTTGTATTGATTTTCCACAAAGAGGGTTTCCGACTGAATGAACGAGTAAGCCGGTGTAGAAGTTTTTATAGTCCGCTAAACTCGCAGTCCACCTACAACGGTAAGGATTAGGGCACTCAATTCAGTCTACTCTTAACGGGCACTTAATTCAGTTGTCTATGGAGCCCCGACTACAGCTCCCGGTGCAGTGGACTATCTGCTTTCAACAAATAGTGCTCTTTACCTGAATATCATAGACTCGTACTCATTGATATTAAAACCACCAAAAGGTCCACAGACTGGTCAAACAAGGTGCATGCCGTGGGAATCAACCCCCCCCCCCAGCGGGTTTTCATTTTGTGTTAAACACCATTTCTGCGTCAGTTGATGCTGAATTAAGTCGACGGAGTCCATTAGTAAGTATAACATCTTCTGTTTACTCAATAAGTGCACGGATTTGCTTAATCATTTCAGGTGACGGACCATGGATAAACAGCTTTTACAACCATGCAAAAAATTATTTATTTTGAAAAAAAAATCTAGAGGGCACACTCTTGTGCTTAATGTGCCAGCGTCTCTTTAATAAGCCAAAATACACACTAATTTGCATTGATAATTCTAAAACTTTTGTCGTGAAATTCATTAAAGGTGGGCTAACATCAAGAGATAGTATTATGGAGATTTCATGTTGCCAATGTCAAAATGATGGCTACTAAGTATTTTAATTGTAAACAGATCAAATTTAATGAACAAAATATTGGAGGAAATTTGACACTTGTGTACATTGCTTTCGTTTAGTGAAACCTGACCCCACTTTTTTTTTTGTTTTGCCCATCAGGTAAAAGGGTTGTTATGACATGTGACTGTTGAACTCCTTTGTGTAAATTCAATGGACTTACCAAGGGTCATGACCCATGTACAGAAAACACTATAGACCTGCAGAAAACCTGCAATGTTAATTTAACCATGGTTTATTTATACTGCCTAGATAATGGTACTGAAAAGGTCTGTATTTTATGTGGTGGACTTGATCGTGAACAATTGCATGAATGTGGTCATTATTTTAAAAGGACACTCCAAGGTCACACTCCTATTATTACATCCCTCATATTAATGCCATTGTCATGGTTTGAAATGGACAACATACAGTGTGTATGCTGAATATTATTTTACCTATAATAGTTTTGATTTGCTTATGAAATTATACCAAAAAGGATATACAGTTGAGATTTAAGGGGAGATTTGAAAAAATTAAAATATGGGTTGTCCTAGTGGAAAGAAAAATGTTTCTCTATTAGGTGAAGAAGATTAGATATGAGTAGTATTGTAGTTGTTCTGCCATTTTTCAATACCAGGGCACATCAATAGTCCCTACTTCTTGAAAATCATGTTCACTAAATAGCTTAGTTCAGCGATGATTAGTTAAAGGCCGTGGCCCGATCGCCGAACAGCCTCCTCACCAGATGTTACTGAAAGTCAACAAAATGTTGGATCGGAAGAAAGCTATTATTTTTTGATTTACCTTGTGAAATTTTCGGGCTAAAGGAATGTTTGGTTTGGAAGTGAGCGCAAAATGTGCGCCATTTGGATCGGACCAATATTAATTATAGAGTACTCTATGGGGTTTACAACATCCAATTTTAAAATGGTTAGATGTTTTATTGTTCCAAGAACATGGTAAACAATTTGAGTGTTAAAAAGTAGGTATTTTCTCATTATCTATACCCTATTCACACCGTGTTATTTCTCTTGCATTATAAGAAATTTCCTTGCTTTTTGCAAAAAACATCCCACTCCCTAGGCTATTTTACATATAGGCTATACCGTCTCACTTTTTCCTGGAGATTGCTAATCATGGGATGTAAACAATGTAGAAATGTGAAGAGCTAATCAAAGTGTGATTTTTTTTATCATCATAGGGCATTTGAACACATCATGATCAATTCACATATGAATTACATTAACACACGCAACAGCTGGGTTCAATGATGTAGGAACTCAATACCACAGCCCAGACTAACAAGATTAAAGTCAACAGTGTTTTGTTGTTGTTGTTTCTGACCAAATTTAGTTAAAATATTGCATTGGATCTGCCTGTTTTTGTATGCATATTTGAGGAGTATGACTAGTCAACTTTGTATGATTAAGATCTACAGTTCTGTATGCCACACAGTCAATAATTAACCTAACAATGGGGTATGCTAACCAATTGAGTTGACCATACTGCCCACAATCTTCCACTGCTGCTGGCCTTGAGACAAGTTCACATTTTTTTCATGTCTTGTCAATATTGTACCATACGAAGTAGTCACAAATTGGTTTACTGTAAGCTGGTCCTGGTGGAGGGGTATGGGGTATTTGCCTATCCCAGCATAGATTAATGACAGACCTGGATGGATGCCCACACCACAAAATGCCTGCGAGGATAGCAGTATAACATAGGCCCCCACATTTGTTGTAGGGGAGGGGGCTAAAACAGTCTAAAAAGTGAGAGAAGCACACACTCAGTGATGTATAGTGCCCGGTAACTAATAGGGGGAAAGGAAGCAGAGTGCTCTCCCCTTGAAAAAAATGGAAGTAAAATCAAGAAATTTTGATGAAAAATCAGCCGTTTTTGGACCCTATTTACCCTCCGACCCCTGACCAGGCTTTTGCTCCATCAGAACCACAAGGCTACCCATGCCATAGACGGTACCTTTAAAATTATTAGGGCGTTTACACTGGGCAAAAGTCGTCATCGAATTCACTTAGGTCGTAATCGAATTCACTTGCATGATAAGTTTAAACGGGTACAGTCGTAATTAGGACTCAATTCAAGTCGTCAAATTTCAATGATGACTTTATCATCATTCATTTGAGGTGAATTCGAATAAGTCGTAATTGTATTACGACTTTTGTGAGTGTAACGAAAGTCGTTATCGATTTCAAGTTTACCAAGCATGACACCTAACAAGCAAATACCTAATTCATTTTTCTGAATGCAAATTCAAAATCAGTGTTAGTGTAAACAACTACAACACAAATTAATTTATTGCTAATCCTTAGTTGTCATTGAAAAAAAAGTGAATTCAAAAACAACTTTTGCCCTGTGTAAATGCCATATGTTACATGTAGATTTTTGTAATGGGATTAATTGAAGACATTCCCTATCCTCAGCTGTTTAAGGCCCATGTGTTAAATTATCACTTCTGACATTCTGCCCAAGTGATATTCTAACCATATTACTGTAGTGATCAATTTAACACCAAACATGCAAATACACTACACAACATACAAACACTACAAATAATGCTTTTGAAGATGGATTGGCATTGTAGATTCTAGCAGAAGCAAATGTTGGAAACTTTCTGCTTATATATGCACAACAGAAAACAACCTCAACAGCACAATACTGCTAAATTATCAATAATGGAAATCTGTACATGTTGCATACTGTAAAGTGCTTTACTAAAAAAAGTATTTTTATGTATTTCTTATTTTCGTGTTTTATATGTGCCAGTGGTTACAGGTTAACTCTTCAATCAGGGATATTCTCTATCTATAGGTTATAACATACCAGTCGCTTTTGAGATGGCTCCTAAACACATAGAGGACTGCCAAATCAATACCACACATTTTTCATGGGAATGAATTGGCATGAAGACGAGGCTAGAACGAGTGGGGCTTATTCCGTAGTGAAATTGCGTGGTACACGATTTGGCACTCCAATCTCTAAATGACCTGCAGTTACTTGGGAAGCCATCTCAACAAAAAACAACTGACCTAAGCCTACTAAGACTTGGCTTGTTTGTACTCATTTGAATGCCAATTTTTCATGCCAATTCTCATATGCTCATAAAAAGGTAATAAAATCAAAACAAATGTTATTGAAAAAAACGGCCCACATAGCCCAGGTAGTGCGCAAATAAAGTGTTCAACAATATACAAATAGGGAAAATTATCCCCATGAAAATATTATGAAAACGGTAATCATATTGAACTTATGACGTCCTGATATTCATTTGATGAATTGGTGAAAGGTCATCCTACACTTCTACTATGATTCAAGACTTTTTCAAATTACAACAAAACTGCGACAGGTTCAATACTGCAATACTATATTCTTGACGTAATTTCAAGATTTGCGAAAGTAAACCAAAATATGAAATTTTACTTGAAGTGGATCCCAAGGTTAATACCGCTCTTGATTCACGCATTGAGAGGGAGGGATAAATGGTCTAAGAAGTTCTCTGTTTCCCCACATACTGTCAAAATACATCGACAGTCTGCTCATACTCACCCTTCAAGAAACAGAAAACTTTGGTGACCAGATCCATAAAAGATGAGGTGGACCGAGGGCGCCTTGACCATTCAAAACCTGGTTGTCCAAGGTGATCTGCTCTGCATTGCTCTTTTGGAAAAATCTGACCTCCTGGAAAGTCCTTATCTATGATCTCCGAAAGGAATCAGGAAATTCAGCTCAAGCTTTTCTGCTACTCTCACAACAAAAAACCAACTAGTGTGGGGAAAAGAATAAATACTAAGTGCGCCCTATGCAATCCAAAGAAACCCTCCACCACGTGCTGAACAAACTGTAAGTACTAGGCGTGATCAGGGACGATATACCTGGCGTCAAGACTCTGTTCTCCGCATTATCATGGATACGTTAAAGAAGCCAGTGGACCAGTAAGAATTTGTATGGTGATCTCGTGGTGCCAAAAAAAATGCAGGCCCACAGTCTCTGACATTCTGCCAACTCAGCAGCTGCCTGATCTTGTGCCTCTTAATGAAAGCTCAAAGTCAATCATTATTATTGAGCTCACTGTTCCGTTTGAGCAAAACATCCACAAAGCTCATGAGCGCAAGCTAATAAGTATGCAGGTTCACCATGATTTGCAAGAACAGGGTTATGACGCCAAATCCTGTGTTGAGGTTGGTAGCAGAGGGCTCAGTACTGCTTCTAATGTGTCTGCTATTCAATCCATTTTTCCCATGGTTTCTAACATAGTAAACCCTTGAAGCAGTTCTCCAAAAAACTTCTGAAATCACTCAGTCAACGTGCAATAGTTTGCTCATACATGTATGCTGATTTTTTATTCAAAATATGACTGGTCAACCTAGGCAGGTCCTCGTTTATTCCAAATGGTGTTTTCATTATTTTTGCGGTCATTTTAGGGGGGCTTTTCATCGTGGGGCCTGGGGAAGATTATTTATTATTCCTGTGACCTCTCCCTTTCCTCCGTTTTCTTTGATATGTCATCTTTATATCATATTTTATGAAATTGTATTTTTTGTGCTTTGTATATTGTTTTTAAAATGTCGTGTGTGCAACGCTGCGGAGTTCTGGCCAGGCTTTCAGCCTACTCAACCCTCCTGTAGGGCTTTATATGTTGCCTTTCAATTTGCTTGTATTTTTATATGTCAATAAAAATTGAAATGATGAAATAAACTATATGTTTGGTTTGTATATCTATGGACTACACTGGGCCTCAAAAATTAAATTTAAGAGATTAAAAATGATTTACAATTCATACAGCACCAGTTTACTAGGTGCTAGTCTCCAGTCAGTGAGTATAAGGTCAGCCATTATGCCCCCCTTGTAAACTTTCGTGCACTTTGAAAGGTTATGTGCCATCTTTAAGGGACCGACTAGGAGTCTACAAAATCTAGGTGTTTACGGTTGAGCAGGAAAAAACATTCACCTTAGACTAATCTTTTACCAAGTCTGCACATCTGTCTATAGAAAATACAGTTCAAATTATAAGAAAATAGTTGTGCATTTACCATGTTGCAGTGGTGTACATGTGCAACATAATGTGGAATGACATCATTTGGAATTTTGAATGCGGTAGCTTGGTTGAGATAATACAGTAGTTTGTTCCAATTACAATGCTATCATTAATACTGGCATTTGCAGCCAACTTGGTAAAATTTGAAGTTTTTTTTTTTTTCACGGAAGATTGACGGGTGATTGTAGTTTAAGTGTTTTGTGATCACATTTGTATAGGTTCTGTGTAGTGTGTATTGGTCTTGATTATTCATGATGGCCCATGATTTATTTTGTAAATGTAGATCTGTTGTTGTTGCATTAATTGTTGCCAATAAAGGCCCTGACGCCGGAGCGTGTGTTAGGGAAAAAAAAAAAAAAATTTGGAAGTGGCGATAGTCATTAATAAAAAAAATATTACTTTATGAAAGGGAAACAACGGGAGGACAGAACTACCCCATAAAAACAAGCAGTGCATTTTTATTTTTTGTATTAATCCACACCTGGGAATTTCCCAAAATATGGACTCTTCTGCTCCAAACTGAGCATGAACTCATGCATGCACAATAGATAGTACTTGACGAAAAGGAAGTCAAGGTCAAGCAAATTAAAATACACAGGACTTTTCAAAACAGCTGAATTTTAGATGTACAGGGCGAGTCAAAAAAAAAACTTGACCCGGGATTGTGTCCGCATTTTGAGTTTTAATAATAAATATATAACTATGTGATATATCGGATAAGCCTATTTCATTACTTATTTTAGCAAAGATAATTCCAATCGGTTAAGTATATGCGGAGCTACAGTCTTTTGAATCAAGTAGTCGGTTTCCTCCGATCACGGATCCCGTTGAATGCACGGACGCCCTCCGACAAGCAAATGTGATTCGTGGACAGTGCAGAAAGCCGACTGCTGGATTCAAACAACTGTAACCGGTCTATACCCTAACCGATGTGAATGATTTTGCAGCAAATTTAAAGATAATGAACTAAGCTTTCTGTTGATATCACATATGTCGATATGGGTTACTTGAAAATTCAAAATGGCGGACAAATCAGGGTCGTTTTTTTTTCTCACCCTGTATCAGTGATATGGTTCAGTACAGTTACCAATACACATTTTTGTATGCCGTGTAAAAAAATCCAGTGATCTCGGTGAGCAAAGGCATTGCAACATCTTTGGCAGCCAAATGTAAAAGTTTTGTTTGATTGCTCACTGCTTAAATTGCCAAAGCCAATAAATGGCAGATTTAATGGGTCAAGGTAATTTTCGCTTATTTTTGATTGTGAAGGTAAAAGTTCATCTTCAAGAAAAAAACCCTTCGGTAAATTCTGACAGCATATAAAATAAAGTACAACTTATTCAATTTAGGCCATATAAATTGATCTCATAGTTTGCAAAATTGTGGATCTTTCACCTCATAAATTCAACCATGAAAACTTTCAGGCTTTTTAAAAATATTTCATTGAAAATACCAACAAATCTGTTGAGAAATGCATTACTTTTGTTTACAAAGATTTTTTTAAAATAAATAGCTTATCACTCCACATACCAAAACGTTGGTTAAATCTGCCTACGATATTTATAATTGGAGAAAAAACACACATTCGGCATTAGGTTGTGAATCCTGAAGGTTTGAGGACAAAAAACTACTATACCATACCGCGTGCACAGTAATTTACAATGCTAAACAAACTCTAGACAAGACTGGTATGAAGGGGATATCTTGTAAAGGAACCTCAAATACTATTATAGTGGCAGTCTGCATACAGATTTGCAGCAGGGCTGGGAGTCTGTGTTTGGCCCCATCGCTCCCGCCAAGGCTTGCCATGCATTAGTGATTCAGGCTGCAATCATGTCGTTATTGTGTGGTTGGATCCAATCTATGAGTACTTCCACTCTGCTTCCTCTTCAGTAGTAACAAGGATGAAAAGGAAAAGAACAAATGGTACACCAGCTAAACCAGGCATGTTTTGACTCGAACCAGAGGCATCAATGATGCAGTAGTCTATAATATGATGCCATTAAAGACAACAACATACTTTAAAGTACCTGTATATATTATTTACAATTGAAATGGCACATAATACAATTTGTTTATGACTTTTAAAGCAAGGTTTTTGGCGTCTATATAATATACCAGAGTATTAATTCACATCGGAGATGAGATGAACTTAGCCAAAATGTGGTTTTTATCTGTAGCTATACAATGCGCCTTAATCATTACAAATTAAATGGTTCGTTCATGTCGTATACAATTTCTAATAAATATGATGTGAAACCCCACCTAAATATGCCACACAATTCTAAGCGTCAATTCATTTTCACTGCATATGGACAGTCAAGTGAATGTAGGTATCAATGGAGTAGGCATGTAAAAGTTATGACTTAAACAATGTATTTGCTTACAGTACCCAGAACCACAAAATATGAGCCTGGCCTTACAAGGACACCTTCTATGCATTAGAAAGTTTTTCCCTGGTGCAAGCAAACATACTTTTAGTTCAGTATACTTGGTAATGGTAAATGTGAGAAGTAGAATGAAGTGCAGTGGAAACATCTTCTTTGATTATGGAAAAGAACTTTCCATAAATAAAAAAAATGGAAAGGAGTTCCATATGTCCCCTTTAAAATTGTTTACAGAAACAAATTCTGTATTTATGGGCTCTTACATACAAATCCCTAACCCTAAGGCCAAAAAAAAAAATTTGCATGTGGAGAACTTTGAAGAGGGGTACATATGAACTCTTTCCAAAAAAGACCAAAACAAATGAAACTGGCTAATAAGATAATAACCTGATAATGGATATCACGTAGGCCTAAACATGTTTATTTAGGTGAAAAATGAAATTGAAAAATAACATCTTTAAGAAAACTTTTAACTTGTTTAACTTTTTATCGCAATAACAGGTCTTCACAGATAAAAAAACAAAACTCAATTTTAATAAAAAAATTTGTCTTGTGTGTGAGTAGGTCTCAATATCTACAGTTTGATTGTTTGAAACATATTATTTCATGTAAGTAGCTTTGAGGTAAAGCATTGCAGTACAATATAGCCTACTGGATTTTATCAAACAATGCCATGCTACAGAACGGGGAAAATAATAAAACCAGCACAATACTTTTGCTCATGTTATAATAACAGAATACATTTTCCTCGTAAAATGTGATTGATTCCATAAAGTACTTAGATGTGTGATGTACTTATTAATTTTGAATCTTTGGTTATTTCTCGGTTAAAAATCTTGTTACTTGTTATCTTTTAATTATGATTGACACTTCAAAGAGTAACATGGCTGGACAAAGTGGATTTTTAACCCTACTAAAAACATCACACAATTGCAATACAACTTCCAAGATCAAGTGTAAAATGGAATAGGAGTAGAAATTAGTTTCTTATTGATATGACAATACACTATCGGTGAAAAGACAAATTACTTCTATTAATATTTAGTCAGTGTCTTTTATACTAATTATCTTAATTTGCACTTAATATAAGAAAACATAATTTAACAAGAAGAGTCTTACAATATGCCCTACTGAATTTAGCTTCTGAGGCATAAACAACTAGATTTAAGCTTGTTATTATTTTGCATACTGAACATTAACATTAGGGGAGAGAGAGGTAAGGACAACACAAAAACACTATTGTGTCATATAGTTGTCATGAAGATACGTATTAATATTAGGGTGAGTTTATGATTATGCTTTTGAATCTGATGATGGGGAGGATGACATTGTTTTAAATATTCTCCATTGCTTTTAACTTAAATAAAATTATTTTCAATTAGGCCTAGGAGTCATTGCTATTCAGAAAGGGTGTTCTACACTAAACTTAAAAGTTTATTCTTTTTATGCTTAATTATATTCAACCCTGATGGTTGAAAGTCCTAATCATGTGAAGCATGTTTTGCATCTTGATAATGCATGTTACAAGTGCATAATTCCCACCTTAAATTAAGCTGAAAATACCATCTTCATATGTAATACAAATGCGCCTTTTAATCACAATAGCAAATCCATAGCAAAATGGTATTATTATCATGCATAGTTGAAATGATTATGTGAACTCATCAAAATGAACATGAATCTGAGCTTTATTTTGTTGTTGGTCTTGGTAAAAAGAAATTCATTTTTTTCATGCGACAAGGAATTCAAGTGATATAGGCCCTCAATAGCACTATGGAGGCCCTATGCAACCTGTAGGCCCCAAAGGTGTATTAATTTAGTAATTGGATTTTTACACCGAACACAAATATGCCAAATTTTAATGGAAAAAAACATTTAAATCAAATTGAAATTGATTAGTATTCCTAGTTATTTCCATGTCAATTTACAAAGGGAACAACATTTTTTTTTATGGTATATATTTTAAGTGTCAAATGTTAATCTGCAATGTGACCTAATGGATGTATACGCCAAGTGTCGCATGAATTTGCAAATGGAGGCTGTGATGATTAAAACATGCAGTTTAATTGAGAGTAACTACTAACTTCGATCTTTTGGTATCTTCCCTAATCTCACTCTACACTTTGCATGTTAACTTGACTTTCAATTAAACTGTTTTGTGTCAAAATGCTAAGATATGATGTCTGTGCAAATTCATTCATTATGTTGCTTACAAATGATGGGTAAAATCATGAGAATATATTTCTCAATGTCTTCAATATCACTTAAGCATACATTGTTTACAAACAGCTCAATTCCACACAGGCCAAGCTAAGTTCAGTTATCTGCCGCCTAAAGACAAAAAAAGGTCAGTTATCTGCTTTTCATCAATTGTCAAAAGGAAGTAGTGTTAGATAGTGTATGGTATTAAAGTAGGGAGTCAGTCACAACGTTTGTAAAAAAATAATTTAATATGCATCCAGTGTAACTGGACAATAACAACGTTTTAACCACTGGAAATTCAAATTAGGCTAATTATCCACTGGTAAGACTAGACAATGTTTAAGACTTTGATCCATAAGGATATTGATAAATAACACATTTTCACATCAGTAATATGTGACAAGCCACAAGGTAATACATATCTACAATATTGTTTAGCCTTGCCCCAAGAAGAGGACAACACAGTTGGCATATTTAACCTTGGCTTCAGATAGCAGGGGATAAGCCACTGGTGATTGCGTTGGATGTCGTTGAATTATGATAAGCGGGAATCAACAAGTAGTCTGCTGCCAAGTGGGTATTAGACCTAGGGCTTGCAAAATGCAATGCCTCTCTAGGCCAGCATTGATAATGCATGGGCTTGCAGCTTGCACACAGCATGCATTCATTATAGGACCCAAAAGACAAATTACCCTAATCTTTGCCTACCAACAAAATTCATGCCAAAAAACACATAGGCCGAACAAAATGCCCCAAAACGCAACATCCGCTCTAAGAATTTAAAAATCCAACATAACTTTTCAAAGAAATGTCAGTAATTGCATACCTGCGAGTTCAAAAGAATTGGACAGACATGAGAGGACTAGTTTATGAGATAAATTGGGTCCTACTCGAATTTGCTACGTGGATGAGAATAGCATATATATTATAGGCTAAAAACTGATGGGCTTTTTATCCATTTTGATCCACACTGAAAGATATGCAGCACCTACATAAACAACATTTTGACACTCCAACACAGGGAATCCCTTCAACTCATATGCCAGGGTCTGATTATTTCCAGTTGAGAATTAGTTTTGGCTGTATTGTTTATTTCTTATTACTCCAATGATGCAACTGTTAATTGCTTATATAATTTTAACACCAACCATCACCAGCATACCACAGCGACGACGAAAGGAGAACGTTTTCCAAACACCATCCATGATGGAAAAATTACATTTTCATAATGTACTCCAACTGGGCTCGGATTTTTTTTGTTAGTGCCAGTAGCAAAAAATACCCCTGTCAATCTAATGGCCACATTCCACAGCTATAAAAAAAATCGCAGGCCTCCCTGTACATTAGAGTGGCCTTTTTAGACAGTACCCCAACCCCGGATATGATAGACATTTCTGTTGGGCCTAGCTAGGAGGGCATAACCTTACTTTTAGTTCGTTATTCATCAAAGGAAACGCGCTCAACTTGGTTGAGTGGGCCCTTGGCAATGAATGGGGACGGCCTTAGATTTAAAAATAACAAATGTAATAAAAACAGTAAAAAGAATAAAGATAGCGAACCCACTATCCAATGCCGTTCAACGCATGTCAAAATAATTGGGAAAAATTACCAGTGAAGAGGGTGAATAGTAGATAGGGAAAACCACACTTTGTTGTTTCCGTCAAAATACGACAACAAAATAAATGCTTGGTCGACAGTGAGTAACGATGCCTCATGAAATTTAAATACAAATGTAAAGATGCGTGCAAAAGTCTCAGCAATATAATATTATAATAAGATCTTCATAGATTGACTTCAATCAACAACTTACACGGATATAAATTTAAAATGTTTACACAAAATATGAGGCATTTGCCAAATATCAAAATAGAAGAGGAAGTTGGACAAATAAATGGTGGGCATTATTTACCTATTCAGTCAGTGTTAGTTTTGGCCGTTATGTACATAAACAGTACTAAGAGGGATGTGGTATTTACTCCAATGCCTTCAACAATAAGTACTCTTAGGAGGATCTCTAAACAGCAAAAGCAAACACTAAACATACAGATTAATACAAGTCATCATCGGTAATTGAATTCATTACTTGGGTGTGAAATTTTAAATGAGTCTAAAGCAAGTTATTTTGCAAATTTTGCTCTTAAAGGCATTCGTGATTACAATCTCGGTCCCCAACTTGGTTCAGAAAGTCGAGAATTTTATATCATCTGAACAGTGAGCCCCAGTGTACCTAATCTTGGCGTGCAAATTAAGTTGTTATTAAGAAATTCAAAATTTTTATTGTATGTCTGTAAAATGGAGAGGGAAATTCAGCACGTGCCTAGGGGACTGTGGAAAACAAGCAGGTGCTCAAACGACCATACCACAAGATCGTGAGGAATCAACATAAAAATTTTGTGAGAAGTTTTTTATCAATGATAATCGGGAATCAAGAATAAAGCAGGTGCCAGATCACGAAATGCACCTTTAAAATGGGGTGACCCATCCTCAACCTTGCCTCCACCCATTTTAATCCAAGCATTCAAAATTACAATTTGGCATCAGAAAAGTTCCAAATGGTCGCATTACCCCAGGATTTTTAGGGCCAAGAATATTTGCTTGTGATTAATTATTATGACAAAACATCTCCAAATTGATCAACCACACATTGACTCGCTTGTTCCTAGGGACTAATTAGTACACATTTTGCTTCACCATCCACATGGAACCCAATACAGATTGACTCAAAATTAGTAATCCAAGGATTTTTGTGATATGTTTGCACCAAGAGAAAACAATATTGGTGTGGGTCGTCTAACCTTAATTTGGAATACTTGCAACCAAGGGTGAAAATTATTAGCATGAAAAAATAAAAGCTATTTGCAGCTGCTCGTAAGGGGTAAACCCTCCCACAGGACCTGAGATTTTGTATTCATCCGACACTTAAAAACTTAATTCAGGCAGACATTTTTGAGAAAGAAAAAAATTTCCTGGCCGAAGATTTCATCTATGATTAAACCCCATTAGAGTTTAGTCATCAATCTGCCTGTAATACCTCTCTACCCAGTCAACAGCTAGCTGGTCAGAAAGTGCTTATCATATTCAAGCGTTGCCTGCTGCAGCCTATTTACCATGCTGATAATGAGTTGGGCAAACGGTTGAGCAACACGGAGAGGAATCTATGCGATGGCTCATCATCAGCAAGATGCAGCGTTTGATGGAGATGCAATGCTCGCATGCTAGATGAGCGGACTGCGAATCTTCAATACTTGGAAGCAGATAAACAATTCATAACCGGTACCCGTTGCTTGTCTGAGCTGGTACACACCTGTAGCCCTTTTCATAACCCAGGGATAATCTCAACATAATGATCCGCTTTTCCGTTGGTACACTCCCCCTCCTGCCCGGCTTAGTTCGGGGCTTGCAATAAGACCCGTACAGGGGAGGGGTTGGAGAAATGCCCCCAAAAAAACCACAAAAGCGGGCAAAGCCCACTTATTTTTGATGAAAGGTCCAAAATTGTAAACGTCCGTTTTTGGTGATGTTGATGTTCAAAAAGGAAGTATTAGAGGGTTAGGTCCACCTTTTTAAAGTCTCCCACCCACCAAATAAATCCTTTATACATAATGTTTTTAATAGCGGACCAAAAATAGCTTTGAAAGTCTTGGACAAAAAACACAAGATGATATAAAGGGCATTTTGTAATTCCACCAGCCTGGTCTCTGCGAAATAAGGTCTTTCGAATGCATTGGAGAACTAGATTATTAAGGGGGAGACCAGATCTATATTAAGTTCATCTAGATTTGGAAAGACTTTGCCCCTCCCCAATACCCCATTATGCTTCTAGTTTCACCCCATATATAGCAGCTTTGCCCATTAAAGATCTGCGATTCTGAGACAAAATGAAATGTTGGCAAAATACTGCCCCATATAATAGGCCACTCTGCTGTATATTTGTCAAAATCAAATTGGGTGATTTCTTCTGTAGTAGGTCAAAATACATGCAAGATAAGGCAACATACACTTAGGCCAACGGTTAAGATGATATATTTATCTGCGGGTCAGAATTTCTCATGGCAAGCGGAATGCCGCAATGTAATGTATGCATATTAAAGTGCAGAATAGGCACACACACCTCTCGACCAATTACAATTAGTGTGACGCTTGATCTTGTCAAGAATTATTTTTGCTTTTTTACCACAATTTTACCACAGAAACAGAATTCTGGCAGGATAATAACGAATATGTTTTTAATTTCTATTTTATTACAATTAGAGGTCAGAGCCCTTGGAGGTATACCCAACAGTGAAAACACTCTACTGGTGTATCCCGCAAACGACCAGGATTGGATTGACAATCGGCGGTTCCCACCATCTTTGAAAACGACTGAAACATGTACAGGGTAGGCACTCTGTACATGGGACCGACGGCTTAATATCCCCCCGAAGGATGGGATATTCTCACGATCATTTGCTCCAATCCAAAAAAAATGAACCACGGGGAGGAGAGAGTAAACTCTAGTTTTAACTCAATTTGTTGCAAAGCATATCGGGGGACGAGACTGGGTCACAAAATGCCTTTAAGATTGGAAATTTGGTTTCACTGATTATGTAATCAGTTTCTTCGTAATCCAGGTGGCAAACCAGCCTAACAATTTTTGATGGTGCCAAACATTCCAAACAGGTGCTGTTTAACCTGTTAATTCCCTTAAAGGAATTGCATTGTTTTAATGAGCATACATTTGTTCCAGGGCAGCTAATGGAATTGGCTCGAGTATTCAAATGAATATACACATGTATTACAAATCAAGTTCCCAGCGACAAGGGTGCGTGAGTGGTGAAAATTGGCAATGGCATGCTTCAAACAAAATGCAAAGTTTCCAAAAGCCTATGCTGTCCATTATAATCATGTGGTACTTCAACTCAACTAGTTCATTTGGGCATGTGCAATGCATCATGTTTTGCAAAGTACGGTACTGACCTAGTATAGTCCACACCTGTTTTTTAACCTGAAATTAGCTTGAATTTGGGGGTGGGATATTAATGGGATCTAAACCCTAACATGAAACACTAAGAGCATCAGCATTTCAACCTTTCAGAACTAACCTTATTCCAGAATATTTTCAAGGTTAAATGAGGTTGTGTGATCAACAAAGACCTGAAAAATGAACTAAACTGAACCTAATTTTAATTTTGTAAAGAAGAAAGTCACGAATATACCAAAACAGTAATGATTGTAACAAACAAGGCAGGTAATCTATCGCCTTCCAGCAAACAACTTATGGTGGGCGGATAGAATGGATTTTACTATTTTCAGATTTTCAAAATTGGGGGGTGGGATTATAATGCGCATGGGACATTACTCGGGCATGTAAGGTAATTGAAATATTAAACATACACCATCAAAAAGTATCTGGCATGTTTTTCGAGCAGTATTGTGCCAAAGAGTAAACTTTTGAAGATTTCGAAAATTACATTTTGTTGCTAGGTCACTCATTTTTTTAAACACCTCCCTGTAAAAAAATGCACAAATAATGGCCGAGATAGAATGCCCGAAAGACTCAACACCCATGAACTAAGGTTGCACTTTTGGTGTATGTATTAAATGGTCACTGGATACAATGCAAAGAACCGGATTGTATGATTTTCCACAAAGAGGGTTTCCGACAGAATGAACGAGTAGTAAGCCGGGATGGTAGAAGTTTTATAGGCCGATTAAACTCGCAGTCCACTACACGGTAAGGATGCGGGCACTCAATTCAGTATACTCTTAACAGGCACTTCTTAAAGAACACTAGCAGTGCATTTGAAAAATATTGGAAATTTGCAGGAAGGCATAGCTTCAAGTGACGGATTAAAGTTCTGTTGATTCTAATAAGTAGCTTTTCCAAATGAAGAATTGGAAAGAAAAGGAAGAAAACGGCAGTAAGGGTTCCAAGAAAGATTCCCATTCAATACGGGTTGTAGTACGTGTCCGAACGGACAGTTAAGACTAAAATTTCTGATTCTTCCTTATTAGGTTGCTTCTGGAATCGTATCATTTGAAGGGTGATGGTAGGATACTGTAACTTGTTACATACATGCACCAAAAAAAAAAAAAAAAAAAAAATAATGGTTTGATGATTTTTTAGAGTTGCTGATTTAGCAAATCAATGATAGTGTCTTTTAATTAAGTTGTCTATGGACCCGACTACAGCTCCCGGTGCAGTGGACTATCTGCTTTCACACTGGGAGCTTTGCCTTCTAACAATATTGATTTGGTCCGCGTGTTAGCTCTAGTACACGCAATGCTTTTGAAACTCCTAAAGTGCAAATTCGGGTTAAGGGGGCTTGTTAAACATCTTAGGCATGCCCGCATAATTCTATTGTCATCCATTTTTACAAGCGAGGTGTTAAAGAGCAAGACCTAGGCAAAGATGTATATTGTGAAAAATTAGCGATCGACACAAAACTGATCAAAAAACTGAATTTCGCGGTCTCAACTTTCTCGCTCGCTTGTATCCAAAGGGAATACAAAGCTGGGGCCACGCCGACCTTTGACCTAATCAACATGAGGGATCATTGGTGGCACCTGACACAAGTTGGTTCCACATTGAATTATCAAATTCAAATGATCATTTAAATTTTCAGCCCATTTTGCCATCTTATTTGGCTCGCATTATTGGCATATGCGTTTTGAACCTTATCCAACAGGAGGGATCCATGGTGCACCTATGACACAAGTTTGGTTACAATGAACTTTTCAATTGATGTCAATTTAAAAACTTACACAATGTTTAAAACAAACTTTAGTGACGCGCATTTCCACCGCACAACGGATTGCAAAGTGGTCCTCCAGCTATAGCTGGCACAGCCTCACAAAAACATGCAGGGATACTTTCTGTGCCAAATTTAGATGAAAAACTCGAGTGGCAGCAATACAAAAATAAACGCCTGGAAACGGTAAGCCACCATCAGCGATCAGGGACAGCGACACCGGCGTAGTGTGGTCCAGTGATGGACTTGGACACCCTCTGGTTCGAGACAATTTTTTCATTTCCTTTCCCTCTCCTATTCCTGCACTGAAGTTTTGCCTTGTTGCACAACATTTCTGCCTTACCAAAAACAATGCCCACGAAACTGCCTTTTGATTGAAGTTATTAACGAAAACTTCTCCAAATTTGGTTGATCATATTGATTTTCAGTCCTATGGGCCAATATAAGGCATGTTTTTAAGGAGTCCAAGTGTGAAAATATCGGATCCAAAAGATGATAAAATTGGACGATTTACGCCCAATATTAATTGGTCTCGCTACGAGTAATATTGGGCTCGACTGCGTCTCGCCCAATATTTTTTGCAACTCATAGCTAGACCAATTAATTTGGGCTTAATCAGTCCAATTTTATATCAGTGCTTCTATCCAAATGGCTGGCCATTTTGCTAAATCAGGAAATCGAAAAAATCATCAAAAATCAGATTTCTGCATCTTTGACAAGTACAGGTTTCCGGAACAACATACCCTGCATATTAAAAGATCAAAAGCAACGTAACAAAGACAAAATCTAATATTTTAGTCATTACCGTCCGTACGGACACTTGCTGCAACACATTTTAATGAGAATCAAATCTTTGAACACAGCTGTTTTCCTCCTTTTTCTCCCTCGATTTTTGCAGTTGGAAAAGATAACTTATGACAATTCTACAAACTTATCCTACACCTTTATATTCCTGCAAAATTCAAATATTTTTACTCTTTTGGGCGGATCACCGATAGTGCCTTTAGCTCTAAAATTTTTTAAGTTTTTGGTGATATGCTTTCATTTAAGGGAAACCCGAAAATTAATGATCAGGTCAGCCACCTTTAAGAGGTCAAGTTTGATATTGAGGTTATCTCTGAAGCCTTTTCCTACCCTTTACCTACTTACCTTCTCTCATCTTCAATCTTGGCTACGTAGCTCTGGGGGCGATCTCCACAGCGAATGACTAGCTGCTTGTAAATGCAATTCACTCAAGACTATTCCCATCACTGCTTCAGGTAGCACTCTGCAACTGGCCTATTTTTGCTGATCAAGATATGGCTTTGTGCCTCCCATAATTAAAAGATTTTTGCTAATGTTCCCGACAGCATTTTTCTCAGCAAATGCTAAAGGAGAATGTTTAATTTGACAAAAGAGTAACCCCAAAATAGGCAAACCGACCAATAATATTTTGGAAGGGTTATGCGCATTGTTTAGAAACTTAACCATTAAAAAATCATTCCAGGAACAATCAAATTTCCCACAATATATTTTAGACCCAAATTTCCCTCTAAATGTCCTAGGAACAAGGTTCCCCACTTTCCAGGCATGCTCGACACTGTTTGGTTGGTGAAGTGTGGCATATTGGACTGGCGGGTGGTAACAATGGTATTAAAGGGATTGGTACATGTATGGGCGATGATAAAATGCATGGCTTACTTTTCCATACATAAGGTCCGTTCATACTTCACTGCATTGCAGTGCTGCAATGCAGCCTACCAAAATCGTCACTGCAATCACTTGTATTGCAACGCAATGCAGTACTGCAACAAAGTTGAAATTATTTTAACTGGTAATGCAGCAAGATGCAGTGGGGTGCAGTCAGTGGTGCAGTACGCCAATTTTCCTGCAATGCTTCTCAAGTTTACTGCAACCCGTGACCTGTAGTGACCTGGGTTTACCTGCAGTAAATCGATTAGGAGTGCAGCGGAAGTGACAGAACATTGCAGTAAATTTACTGCACAGCAATGCAGTGCAGTAGAAGTCTGAACGGACATATAGACAGTAATGGAAGTAATAGGAACACTTGGTTCAGGGTTGTACTAGGGGTGCACTACTACTACATTTTACCCATATCATACGTGCCATCCAAAAAATTTAGAGGAAAATTTTCAACTTCCAAATAAGAAAATACAAATGGTGGGAAATCTGGTTTGCTTCTTGGCAAAAACATTTGACCTGGTGTTATAGCTGGAAATTCATCCTGTTTTCACATACATAACATCAAACTGAAAAGTTGCCAGACTGCTTTTAGAGTTCCAGACCAAAATCCTTATTTTTGTAAACAATTGGTAATATTTTTGTTTATGGACACATTTTGTCAAATGATACTTCAATGCTCCGCAACACGCATTTTTACCATGGCCAATCTGTTGGCGGCAGTTTAAGCCTTTAAATTTTAACCAAACTCGGTTGGATTTCAGGAATTGACCTGTAACCTGTCCCTATAAACAACAGCCACTCTAAGGAAATGCATAGATGCACTCAACATTATAGTACCCAGTCTGTGCAGCTCCAGTAAGACCTTTGGCCTGGGAGCCAGATTATTTGCAATTCCTAACTAAATTTAGGTCAAATAGCTTGTTGAATATACATGTATGTAAGCACAGAGGTTAGCATGTAGAGTTTAGTGACTTAACATGTATGGTTTTTTCTTTTGCACCAATGATGCAGTAAGCCAGAGTCCCAAAAATAGTTTCCAATTTCAAAATATCCCACATCAGTGTAATTATTCAGAAAGGGCATAAAAACTACCAGACTATTTCTTTCCAGAATAGGTTTAAAAAATTATGTTGCTTGCATTTAAATTTTATCATCAGGACATGGCCCTATAATACAAGCTTAATGCTAAAACATACTTAATTTTGCAGGATTATACTTGTAAGCTCTTTCAATCACCATTGCTCAATTTTCTATTTCCAATGCAAAATAATCAGTCTCCTTCCAGGCATTTTGCACCAGATGCAGGGGCGGATTAGAGGGGGGCGAACGCCCTCTTTTTTTGCGAGAAAAGGGCGCTGCAAAGATCGGACGGGCGCACTTGTAGATACTATAAAAATTAAGTTTTAACGCACAGGGCGCCCTACAGACTCTAATAGCTAAGAATGATGGCATAGGACGTCGGCGGTCGTGTAGATCTAGCTTTGTGGGCACCTTGAAAATTTGGCGCCCCCCTCTAGTGAGAAATCCGGATCCGCCCCTGATATGAGACAAAAATATCCAATCATATTATAAGGTTAATTGGATTTTAGGATTAATGCAAACTTAAAATGTTGAATGATACATTCCCCATTCAGTTTTGTCTATGAAAACCGACTAATAAATGGAAATCTTGAAGCAGGGACACAAAAAAATGTTCAGAATATTAAATTTAGGCTTGTTTAAAAGGGACTGATGGATAGAAAACTAGTCCGATATAATTAAAGGGACGGTGTACCCTTACGAAAACCCATTTCAACAAAACATTTGTGGTAATATTTCAGTAATCCGTTTAGTCATTTGAGTTAGTTCTGAAAAACAAAAAGAATTGTGCTAAAGAAACCCACAATGAAGCAATACTCCAGGCAGCATACAGAACAAAAAAATCCAGATTCAGATTCATTTTATTATTTCCAACATTTTATTGCTCCAACAACAAAAAAATGGGAATATATGGGCATTCACAAACATTTTTGCTTTCATTTTAAAAAACTTGGCAAAAATTTTCAAAAATCTGTGCTAGTAAATAGGGAGACTTGTATACATGTGTGCAAAGACCCTGGCAGGGTGCAGCTGGCTCTTAGCACCAGGCCTTTTTCTCCAGCCAGAGTCCCTACATCATTAATATATATGCTCTTATTTCTCTTTAATAATAACAATAATAATATAGCACAAAAATGAAGATTTAATATATACGAAATCAGTACTGGATTAAAAAACACCTGAACAGTGAATACTGCAAAAGTCTCTAGCATATATACCTCGACAGGAAAGAGACGTGCACATGTTGGAAATGGACAAGGTTCATCCCTTCTACAATGCTCAATATACACAGCAACTGGTTTGCATTTTGCTGGAACCAACCCATCTTCCCTGGACATGCAAATCACAACAGACATGGTATGGAGCTCCTAGAAACCGCACACAATCACTGCGGGAAAATTGAACACTGTACTAAAGGACGAGATTGTCCAGTTCCAACCAAATGCACCATATCTTGACATAGATGGGGAATGTCAGCCTCAGACTCAACAAAATGGTACTGCACGTCACTGAAACACTCGTCTCGGGAGTCATCCTTAGAGCATGCATTCTGTTGTGCCGGAGACTGATTGGGGGGACGGCCCAAGGAGCAAACCCCAGTCATTAGACGCCCCCGCTTGTCTAACTACTAAGTTACGAGATTAGAATCATTTTATATATGAGGTAAAATACCAGTCGTTAATAGAATATAAGCTCTCAATATTTTTTTTTTCATTTTTCTTTAAAACGGCAAACCAGTTTTAATTTGTGGGTTGATATCTAGAAACTGCTCAGGCTTTAAAACTTTGTATAGGAATCTTACTCTTGATTATTTCTTGCATAGAGCAAAAGTAATATAGGTATTTCAAAAATAGGCAGTACAGCTGCCAGAAAAGTGGAGAAACAATTTCTCTGAACCACAAAGATTTAAGTGCCACAGGGAAAACAAGTACACTGTTATACCATAAATGCTCTAACATCAATAAAGATTAGACTCATGTGCACCACTTACACAATTTGTTTTTAAAAATACCATGTCGTCCCAAACCACACATCCCGCACTCACAAGTAACACTGATTGAAAAAACGGTTGGCATTGTTAAGAAAAGTTTGAAACATCCAAAAAACATTGAAAAAATGCTGCGAATCATAGGCTTGCATTTAGAACTAGTAACATTCCTCCCAAACACCATTAAAGGCCAATGCAGTACTGCATCCCAGTTTTCTTACTGTCAAAAACACTGCGACTTCGCTCAACCACAATTATCACAAAATACAAAGTGGTGAAGAACATTGCAAATTCTACTTTAAACTAATCTACTCGTACAATATTTAAAGCCAGAGGGTGTAGAGTTTATATAATATAAAAATCTATATCTTGAGTTTCTTGAAATACAATGTGCTAGTTTACAAATACTGACCCACCAAATATCAAAACAAAAATAAAGAAATTATATTGGCAGAAACTACCCATCCCGTAATAAACCCGTGCATTTCAATAATAAATTTCATATAATAAACTGTTTGACTTTGGCAGCTAGGCACAAGATTAAAAAAACAAAACAAAAAACCTCCGATAATGTCACTCCCATCTAGAAACCGAAATTAACCTTGTCATGGACGGTGTTATCCCTCCCATAACATGTTCCTTCCCAGGCCACATCAATCCGGCCAGCGCATCTTAATTAGCGTTATTGATGAGAATGACAGTATTGAAATGAAATGACTGCAAAGATGACTCGTCCAGCTTGGCAGACGAGACATTCTACATCTAAAAAGGCTAACATGGAGGCTTCTGTTAAAGCAATACCCCTCTAGGAAAGAAGAATGGAATACTTTAATTTTGCCCCTTCATAGCTCCAAGTTCCCCAGTCCCAAGTGTTGTCATCTTAGCAGTGCTCGATTTACTTGGGTGCACACAAGCACAGATGCATGTGGATTTTCTTCTGTGCATGAAGCTCTGAAAACCTACATGCACACCTGCATGTAGGGCAGAGCCCAAGTTAGTCAATTTTAGCTTCTGGGACAAAGTAATACCAAATAGAATGTGTTCTAGTTGATATTTTGATGATATTGTATGAATGACATAGCAGTACAACTGAGTTAAATTTTATTGGTAATATGTGTGCATGCAACATAGATTTTGTGCATGTAAAATTTTGTTCCACATACACCAGTGCATGTAAAATTTATTTTGTAAATCCAGCACTGCATCTTAGAATGACAAATCCATACCTGCCAACATCCGAAAGTGGTATTTAAAGAAATATTTGCATAAGCAGATATACTGTCTTGAACCCTCACAAAACTTCTTTGCTCACTTTAATGTTACCAAATTTGCTAAATATCCATCGAAAAATAAACCAAACACTCTAAACTGCAGGTTCTTGTTTTGCCGGTTTCTCTTTTTAATACTTTCTGGAGTACCGGTCCTTCCCTAAACCGGAATGTTTAATTGTATTTTGGGGGAAGGGACAGAAAAATTGGAAACCTAAATTCAATCCTTATTGTTGGCAGGTATGCAAACCCTGTGAAGTAAAATATCCTGAATTAGCATAGACTTAAATGGTAGCAAAATGTGAATAATCCCTTGTGACCTCATTTCTGGATTTTGAAAATGATCTTATTCCATGTTTTAATGGAATATGCCTAAACCCCCCTTCCAAGGAAGAAATTAAAATACAAAATGTTGCATTGATTGAACCGATTTTTGCCTGCCACATGGGCATTTTTAGCTATAGTCTTTGCAGCGACAGTCAAATGCACAATATAAATAACAAATATCCCACCCATATATAAACATTATCTAAGTTTTGCACATTCTTTTGTTTGTTTAAACAAGCCCATATTATGATACGGGCTTGCAAACGACCGTGTTCTCACTAGCATGGCCAAATTTGCATCACATTATACAATCCTACTTCAGTTAAAATTTTTATTGAACACAAAATTAACTGTATAAACAATTATTGTCGCTGTGATTTTTAAAATCCTACTGACCTGGACAGAAAAGGGAAAAAATAGACGGATACTTGGAAAGCTAGTGAGAACACCAGTCCAGCAGCAGACAAAAATATAACAATAATAATATAATTCAATTGTTTTCTTTATATGGACAAACTACAAAAATAACGCACCTCTCTCTGTATGGAATCAAAAATTGTGCAACATGTGTGTAAAATGGCCAACACTTAAACATTGCTTTTCTTTCAGGATTTGTGAAGTTCCCCCCTCCCCAAGTACAAAAAGCACACAGTCCAAAAATTTGAACACTTTAATTACACTTCACATCCGTGACCAAAAAATAAACTCTGACATCTTATAATCTATTAGTTTTTTTTTTCAAAGTTCTCAGCAAATATAATAATATTAGTATATGTGGCCGAATGAGGTTAAAGGGCCAACAGGAAAAATAAAAATATCTTGCATTTTTTAGTTAAACTTTTTACTTTAATACAACATGGAATATTTGGTCAAATATCACAACCTACATATACAAGTACACAAGAACTGTTTGGAATATATTAAAATAAGACCTGGCTAAATGTGCAAACGGAATTACCACTTGTCTCAACTATTTATACAAATATGTTAATAAAGTGCATAAATTGCTGGCAAAAATCAAATCTTACATATAAACCTGCCAACTAGGGGCACCATCAATGCGGGTTCCAGTCCCTGTTTATTTAGCATACAATAAAATAAGTCTAATGTTTGGGCTATATAACATTTGCTGGGTAAAATATAGCTTTATTTATGTATTTAAGACAGTCAATATATTTCATTTCTACATTCATAACTGAAAGAGTTATGGTTACATCTTATATAACAATAATTTGTAATAATAACAATAATAATAACAAACCCTCATTCATAATGGCAAATGCCTCATTATTTCCAGCATAATGCTCATCTGTAAAATAAAGCCGTACAAGGCTCCCAGCTTACGACCACTCAGTCCCTGGAATTAAATAACATTAATATCTTTTTTTGTATTTTTTAGACATTCTTTAGTATGAAATAGATCTCTTATGTCAGAATAAAATATTTTTGTAAAGCCATAATCTGTACTATAAGATATGCAAGTCCATAATAATAATAATAATATGCGAACTTCAAAAGAAGCTCAGATAAACATCAAATTTTCTCTGAACACTATAATTCTTTAATGAAAACATTTGGGAGTACTAAGTTACATGTTATATATAATACTAGTACAATGCATCTTATTAGGAAAATATACGAATTGCCTGAGAAATACTCTGATGACATATGGGACATTCCGCCGGGCTCTTTTCCACCAGCCTGTTCGCGCATTCCATGCAGAACAGATTGTGGCCGCATGGCACTAGTGCTGCTACAACTTGCGATTCGTAGCAGACCATACACTCTCTGCTCTTCTTGGGGGCGGAAGCTGAGCCTATGGAATCGGTTGGACTACTGCATGAGCTACCCGACGTGGCGGTCGTAGGGAAGGCGTTGGGAAGCTGGGGGAAGGAAGGCAAGGCTGATAGACCCCCGTCCAGCGGGTCACTTCGGATGCGTCTAGCCGGAGGGTGCTCGTTGGTTCCGTTCTCCTCTGGAATGGACACACCTTGGTTGCCAGAACTCGCACTGTTACGTCGAACATTACTGTCGAGGCCGTTGGTGAGGCCCATCACTGTAGGATTAGCGCGAGATACTTCCTGCCAGAGTGCTGCTGTGGCAGGGTTGGGCATTTCAAACCCAGGTGAATCAATGCCAAGATCAGGAGAGGGACAGCCAAAGAGGTCGTAGCTTGTGTGACCATTTGACGGTGGCCCGTTGAAAGGCGCTGCAAGGGGATTGAAATCCAGCTTGGCGTTGCCGTTTGGAATGGAGTCATCAACAAGTTATGTTTTTAGAGTTATAACTTTGTACTTTTTTAGGACAAAGTCAATAAAAAGTGGCACCCGCACCCCCTGCTACGGGGCTTTTAGACATAAGCTTTCCTCAGGATATCCCACTGACCTGGATAAAACAGAAGGCTAAAACCTCAAAATGCCCTTGAAGGTTTTTACACTATTATCTCCAATGACATTAGGTACACATGGATACTAAAGGGATTAGCATTGATAATGCGAGAGAATCGAAAAGTGGAAATGCATTTAACGTCTAACTCAGGGATCGTTGGGTATTTGTGGGGAAAAATTTTGTCGTACGTCCTCCCGTGAATAACCATACAGCGATGGCTCTCAAAATCTACACTAAACAGCTATTGTGGTTTAACACAAGAATAACAAAGATCAATCACTCTGTAACAAAACCGCGAAGGGGGTGCTGACTGTAAACTCCTGAAGTAAAAGACTATTTTTATACTTCCTAAAATTAGTTTAAAACGAAGCACCAAGGATATTTGGTGATTTTATACTCACAAATGAGCGTGACAAAATAACATGGCCTAGTCTTTTAAAATCTCACCAATATTCGAGTTTTCTGTTCACACCCTTTGCTAATTGGTTCTTTAGTAGACTAAGATCCAGAATTTATAATTGTAGATAACCTTCAAAGTTCTACACTCGAACTTCAATTTGAGAAACTGAGATAATTCATCATTTTATCCAATTTAACAAGGTTTTGTACGAAGAATCAGACAACAAAAAGGTCAGATGTTCATGCTCATCTATATTTCATTTCAATGTATCTCCTCTCTCAACTGACGGCATATTTCAAAATAAAAATATGACAATAGACGATTATTCGGCGTGGGGTGTGCTATCTGAGTTTTCTTTTCTTCAACCTTTAGCTTCATACCGTTTAGCAAAATACTAACGGTCCCTTATATTGCGACTTATTTTAAGTCGCTAAGTTTAGTCCTAGTTCCTGGGTGAGTCTTGAAGGAGGTTGACAACCTCTTTTTTGATCAATAATCTGCATTTAAAATACAATTATGAATAGACAAAAAATCCTAAATTTTTCATAAAAGCTGGCTCCAAAGACAGAACACACGGCTATTGATACAGGACTACGCCCTCAATTTGGAACTGCCCAGCTCATTGCCGGGTCAAAGTACTCCTTGAACACATGGGCGTCCTTAAACAACTTGCAGAGGAAGTTTAAAAATGGGCGTAACACGAAACTCTCTCTGAAAATCATCCTAAATTCTCCCTTGAACACTTGTATAGAATCAAGATTTAACTTCTAAAAAGTTCTGCAGATGCAAGACAGGAATCACATGGGTTTTGTTCTTACGCTACAAACACGGGGAATCAACATGACTATATCTTATGAAGGAGTTTCGTGTCGGAGAATTGGAAAGGTAAAATCCGTTGTTCAACTGCCTGATTGAGTGAACTGGCTTGCACGGACCACGGTTGGGATGCATGCAAAACTCTGATGGACATTTAGGAAACATGTTTTTAGAAAAATGGGACGCCTAATCCGAAAACTAACTTCATATTTTCGGAAGTCAGACTGATTATGGAAAGAAAGATCCTAATCTTCCACCGTCAACACACTATTTTTAAACTGCATGACAGTGCCATGGCGACTGTTTGGCTTTTCCCGCAGCGCCCATAACGCTGATAGATATTCCGCAGTTTCGCGTAAGCAGCTAAAAAATTCATCACCGGTTTTCGAGAAAGAAATCCATCTATAAATTACTTAGGGGACGCACAATCATCATTCCGACACTCCACTCCACTAAGACTTGTGGCATAAAAAAGCCCCACATAAGTAGTTCTCCCCAACACACAAAAGTCAAAGATATCAACATTCTCAAATGTAAATTCAAAAGTTTAGTTTTAATATTTAAATTGTAAATAAAGGGCCGAATAATGTCGGCCATCACTACCCGAGGGTAGTGTAAATAGCTAGTCCACTACATCTTGAATGCTGGTCTTACCTCATCCCGACCAAGCTGAATCTTCGAGATCCTCAAACTGAACAATTTATTCTGATTTACTATATGTAACAGTGTGACTCCGATGACTTCAGAACAAGAGTGTCCAGGAAAAGACCAATGCTCCTTGCGATGGACCTCAGGACCAGATGGAACAAACGACCTTGATTGGCTGACCATGGGTCAAGATTTTTCTCGTTCATCATGCGACCCCAAATACCCCAATCGCAATATCGGGGTCCATTTTCGGGGCCCAATTCGGAAACCCCAGTGGACCCTCACGTCGGTCATTGGCTGAGTGCTTTTAGGAATCATAAAACTAAATCTCGCAAGATAGTAGAAGTCCCGTAAAAATTGGGAATAATCGGCGATCGCCATCAATATAAATAAATAGAAAGGGGTATCTTTGACTTTGATAGGTGATTTAATAAGGGTGTGTATTATTAGTATACTTACTGTTATGATTTCAAATTATATGACCTAGCCACATAAAACCACACGAACTGGTATTATTATTACATCAATGTTAGCATACAAATATACTCTGAGATGAAAATAAATGAATAAAAGATGAGGGAAGGGGCTGCTTCGTCACACTATATGTTTAGGTCAAAACTGTATTGATCATGGGGCACAAATCACACTTTAAAATGGGATATTTACTAGGAAAGGCTTTTTTGATCTAAGTCAGAATTTTGATACGCACGTATAGAAATTACAGAATCGGATCAAAGGTACTGCTGCTGTATTACACGGATTCAGCCCAACACTTGAGGTTATGGTTGCAATCCATGCCAGAAACAAAAATACAAAATTTGATGATTTTTTCGATGTGTGGGATTAGCAAATGCTGCTTATCCCTTAAGGCTAACCGGGCGAACCAGACCTTGAGCCTCCGATGGGGGACAGACTCAGAAATTCCCGATTTCAGGAGCCAATTTTTCCGGCGTGTGCGATCACGGTATATAGCCTAATTTTTTCCAGGTCTGTTCAAAAATTCTGAAAAGGGGGTGGGGTTTAGGACAGGGCAGCCAGGGCAACCTTCCCTTGCTCTTCTTCCCTCTTTCTGTTTCCTTCTTCCTTTTTCCTCTTCTTTCCCCTTTCTTCTTCTTTTCATCTCTTTCTATTCTCTTTTTTCCCCTTTCTTCTGACTCTTTCCCTCTATTTCTTCTCTTTTCCCCTTTTCCTCTTCTTTTCCTCTTTTCTTCCTTTCTCTCTTTTTTCCTCCCTTTTGGCTCCCATTCCCAATTTTTTTTGTGCGGGGGGGGGCAGCTTGCCCCCCACCCCACAGCCCCCCCCCCCCCCCCAATGGTACGCCACTGAGGGCTATAACAGTTCAGATGATATAAAAATTTCAACTTTTTTAGGTACGCGGGGGAGGGATGGAGGTGGGATCACAAAATGCCCTAACCTCATGTTAGCACAGATGAATAGGGAGTTGCACTATGAAGTTGTTTCCCCCGATACTTGATGGTCAGTATACTGTGTCCGGATCACAGGCCCAAGTAGAAACTGATAGATAAAAATTGGAACAGGCATCTTATGTTATTGGGTAAAACTGAGATGAGTATACCTACAGAGGAATCAAGTAGATCAATGATTGTTTGCAGGCAGTGGCCGGTGTGTGGTACGGTTTAATCCAACGATTCCCTCGACTGATCGTTATTCACTACAATTCAATGTATAACTCAGGATTGAGTTTGGCGGGTATTTTGGAAAGTAAATGGGTTGTCTCACACAGTTTAGGATCCGTGATTGTTGCATGCAAAATATGTGAAATGACCCCATTTGTGACACGCAATTGTCGACTATTCGTAGAATTGCTCAAATATCAATGTATTGATTGACATTCTTGGATATCTTCAAATATATAGGAGATAATTAAATGTGAAGTATATCTTTAAGTTTCATCGAGAATTGAAAACAAACTGACACAGTTTATTTCGGAACTCAGATTTTGTGGAAAGAACGGAATCTAATTCGGGTACACTGCAAATTTGTAGAAACACATGCGCGTAGGCGTGTCTGCATGTGTTCGACAGGTTTGTTCGGAGAACACTTGCAGAAGGTGTTCATACTTGTAACAGATTTTGAACAACTGCAGAACGTGATTAGGTGTTTGGAGTGTTGAAGTGTAAGACCACAGAACCCTAAAACATGTTTTGCAGGTGTAAATCGTTACATGAAAGGGTTCTGCCCCCAATTGCCATGTAGTATACTCATCGCAGGTGTTTAAATAGTCTGTTTGGAGCCTTCTCCTTTAGGATAGTCACAAACACCACTACGGCAGAAAGGGATGAGTGGAATGACTACATCTGTATGTGGGGAGGAGTTCCCATTTGCTTTTCAAGAAGTCTTATCACAATTAGAGTATTGATTGTAACAAATGACAGCGCTTGCCATCGATTAGACATGTATTTATTTATTATTTATTGGAAAAACGCTTCACAACAGCGGCACCAACCTACCCGGTGGTGCATCCATACATCAGAACAAAAACAAGATCAAACCAAAGTAACACGGTTTACTAAAGGGTGTGTGTGGTTGTGTGTGTGCGTGTTAAACTGGCACAACAAGCATTATCCCACCAGTGAAGCAATTAGCATGCGAAGGATGAAAAATGCATGAGGCAAGGAGTCGGCAAACACTCACACACACAATTTTTCTTTTTTTAAAATTAAACACTATAAAAAAAAACTAACAAGAACAAAATATAAAGAACTACACCCAAGAAAAGAAATGAAAAAATGTGAAAGTTAAAAGTAAACAGGAAAGGCAAGAACGTTAATGTAGACTCCGACTTGATGATGCAACTTCTTACATACCAGGCCTTTTTCAAAAAAAAGATTGAAGAGAGGTCGTCAAAAATGTTGCAAACATGTCAGCCAAATTTTGGGAGCATAGGCATAATTTGACTGGGATCACCGCCAAGGATGAAGGAACAATTAGTGTACGAGGTCTGTTAAAGTTAGGCCAGAATTCCGACCAGTATGCGCTGAAGCAATTCAAGTTCATTCCTTCTTACAGCCTTAGAACTTGGCAGGTGAGCATGAAATGCTTGACATCCTCAACACATCTTTACCAAAACACAAAATACCCAGTTGGTTGGATCCCAGAGCCTCGTTCTACCTTGAGGGGGGAGTGTGTTGGTTGGGACAGGCGGTGAATTTCAGGAATTGCGCACATTATAAAATCCAAATGTCCAAAAGGATGTCTTCTAAACTTGGCTCATTTTTAAGGTAAACATAGTTGTTTAAGGACGACTTAGAGCAAGCAAATTAGTACCAGTTAAAAATACATGATGGCGATAGGCAAGCTGAAACGATTTAAACCAAAAAAGTGGAACGAAGTTACAGGAAATACATGATCAAAGCCACCTGCTCTTTTTGTTAAAAAGAACATTATGATGCAACCAGCCAATTGAACCGCAAAGAAAATTCTGCATGACTGGTCATTTAGGGCATTCAGTATACACTTTGGGCTACTATGTAGATCCATGTAGACATCTTGAAATAGGATTTGCCTTTTCCTGATTATGCGTATCTTGGATCGAGTTCCAACCTAAGTCCCCAAGTAACGCCGCGGTTGGTGTGTAATGGAGGATTGAGGATAAACCTCGCCATTTGAAGCTGGAGATCTCCAAGCTTTTTGTAATCGCGCGCGCTATAAGACGATACAGAACACGCATAATTAAGGGAGGGCAAGGCAAGAGACTTCCAAAGGAGTTGGTGCCGTAGTAGACACGATGTTTGTAGTTATCACCGGACATTAATAAGTGAGTGTGATAGTAAACCACAGAGTTGATTCCTTTCTAATTAACGCTGGTCTACATGGTCGGTCCGATTGTCTTTGAGATACAAAACCCCGAGATATATAGTGTCGGACTCCTCTAATAGGTGACTTTTACTAGACGCATAATCTTGATTTGTTTGTACGTTTACGACAACGAGGACGTTGACTTTGTCGAGGTTGAGATCGAATGGCTTCCACTTGGAAGAACCAAAAAATTCGCTAGCCAATTTCGGAGGCATGCAAGTCAAGTCTTTCTCGTTGTCAGCAATAAGAACACCATCATCAGCAAACACAGACAACTGATATAAAACACCCCAAATACGTATGCCCACAATTTATTATTTTGAAATCTTAGCAAGTTCATTAATGTATCGAAGAAGAAGACAGGAGAAAACACAACCTTGTGAGCCCTTCAGCAATGTCCGAAAAAAATCAGTATAATATTCCCAAATTTTACATTACATTGAACATTTTATATAGGTTTATCAAGGAATATTCCAAACTTTCCTTTTATGGCAGGTGATAGACCAAAAGATGAATCACAAATCAATTTAATCAATACAGCTTAAGGCCAAATTGAGATTAATGGGTCACACATAATAAGGATTGAGATCAAGGGGAGGTTCAGGGAAGCCATTTCTCCTTTGTGTGGTGAACAAGGATTAATTCCAAGAGTGGGGGCTGCGGTGGAGAAGGTATTAAATTCAAAATTTACAAACATTTTTGACAAGTGGTTTAGGGGGTATGGTAAATTGTTCATCTCGTCCGCAGACAACCAATACTAGTACTTGTTTCTCAAAGTTTAAGCTATAGTGGGGATGAGTGGCCCCCACATGGGCCAAAGTTGGCCGGACCCCTCCATTGGACATGTTCCCCATTTTTTGTCAGAGCGTCCCCTGATAGAACGAGTCACTGCGAATTCTACACAGAGGCTACTAAAAAAGCCCTTGAACAGAACATAGAGTAAATGTAACAACAGGTTTATTACACAAAAATGCCACTCGAATTTATTTGCAAAAACACCCTTAGCAATGAAGGATCCCCAAAAATCCCTCTCAGACATGCCTTCAAAAGGGACAAGAACATGTTGCAAAATGCGTGCCGCACTGCCCCCCCCCCCCAATAGGAAATTAGAGTAAACCCCTGTTTTTTGTTTTCCCACTGTTATGAATTACAATATTCTACAATATTTCTTGAGAGCCATCAGATTCTTTAATAATCAGCCCCCCCTCTCCTAATTTGTTTGTGTAGTTATGAGCTTTGTGTTGTGCCTCCATACATTTTTTTATCAATCTCCACAATAAATGTCTTGTGAATATCCTTAGTACATGTGCTTGAGATAAGCACTCTGTTACTGACTGATTCATGAATAGGCATGCCATTGTAATCTCTCTTGAGACTTATGAAACCTTTGTCATGAAAGCTATAGCAAACCAATCAGAAGTGATTGTGACATTTCAATGACCTTTCATTATGTAACAATGACAATTCAGAGGGAATGGTAAAAATGGATAGCATCTTCAATATTTTGCATACTCTTTCCCTGGGACTGTTTTTATACTATTAATTCTGTGGTGAGGAAAGGTTTATATTATAATAACAAGAAAATAACACTAAAAATAAAAAATTATATGACAAAAAAAAACTAAAGGTGCAATTAAAGGGCTGACAATGAGCATTTTTGACGGAATTCCATTATAATGGACATTAGTAGGGAATTAATGTAGATGGGACACTCAAAGTTTTCTTCCCTGTATTTGGCAACAGAAAGTCTTAAGTGAAGAAAACAATAAAGGTGATTAATATAATATTTGCTTTCATTTCACTATAATACATTGTCTCCTACTACGACATTAGGTATGTATCACAAATTGTGATGTGATCTGGGAAAACCCGACACATGTCGCACAGGGACAGTTTGAAAAAATAAAGAAAATATCTTAAAATCTGTTATGTGTACTTTATTTTATTGTCAGGTGTTTACGCATTATACTTTTGCTAGTGTTATCAGAAGAAAGAAGTAATTAAAAAGTTATGGAAAACTATATTTCAAACTTTGCAAAGGATGATAGTCAAAACTCATAAATCTACCTTTTCCACCATGTGGATGGTTTTCCCACAGACGCACAACATTGTGTGCTATAAAGAAATATTCCCAAGAGAATTCTTGCAGATGGGGATATTATTGATGAAATAAAGCTTGCCTCAGTGAAAAAGATCAGGCTTTCAAATGTTTTCGGGGAACATCTGATGTGTGAAATCTCTCATGCACCTTATAAATTAGATTCCAAGGGGCACCCGATATCCAATATAATATTTGTCAGATGTAGACTAGATTCCCCATAGACTAGACTGTCAAATAGATTTCTTACCTATTGGCTACAGAATGCTGCAACTTATACAAACATTGATTTGATTTTGACTTAGGTCAATAAAAAAACATTAAGACTGATTTTTTTTTATTTGCCCTAAACACAAAATGATAAATTTTTACAATTTTTATACCAAGAAATCATTATGAGATTAGTTTTTCAGGTGGGGATTACTGTGCATAAAAGCTTTCATCAGTA
The DNA here is from genome assembly GCA_023653785.1 of Ophioderma brevispina. Classification (NCBI taxonomy): domain Eukaryota; kingdom Metazoa; phylum Echinodermata; class Ophiuroidea; order Amphilepidida; family Ophiodermatidae; genus Ophioderma; species Ophioderma brevispina. The sequence continues at coordinate 51,717 of JAMKCH010004218.1, forward strand.
TTAAAAACCTCAGGTTTTAATTTTTTCGGGACACCTTATATGTGAAGCTATCATTGCATCTTTAATTAAAAAGGGGTCTGATTCTTAAGACCACCGTGTGCTATGCATAGCTGGATAAAAATGTATAGTATCTCCTAATAATGTTGCCCAGAGCCAGAGGACCAAGGCAGCGGGGCAGGGGGAATGTGCCCTCAGAAATTTCCAGGACGGTACATTATGGTCCGTTGGTCTATCAAAATAGGTCATAAGTGAAGGTGTGGTTCCCCCATCCCGCTATCAGATGTTTGATGCAAACACCACCAAATTAAACAAGTTGTTTGTAGCTATTTACAGGATGGTCAAAATCCATGCCCCGTCTCCAAAATTCAGTTGTTCATTTCCCGACTTGTCCTTACTTTCAGTCAAAAGATGCTTCATTTTAATAGTTTATATTTTACACCACCAACTCTCTAATGCAAAGAGTGCAGTTGCACTCTTTTAGGGTATTACAGGCAAACTCCAAAAAGAGTGAAGATTTAAAACACTTTGAGGGGTTGGTGGTCAAAGTACTTGATAATTAAAAAATAATAAAAGGCTATTATTATTAATTATCAAGCAAGAAATTTACTGTTGGCATTAGCAGAGTAGAAATCGAGAACCTTAAGACAATGATAACATTAAATAAGGTGGCCCGTTTGTGGTTAAACGTGGACCTACCCCCATCTAAAATGGTTGTCTGCACCAAAAAACGTGGGTTTTCTGCAACTTTTTTTTTTGTATCTAGGACCTTGTTTATCAAAAAAATTCAGCAAAAAAGTAAAACCTTTGCCCCCTTGTGGAAGTTGGGGGGATGCGAACGCACCCCACCCCCCGTAAGTGCAGGACACACAAATTATTAGGCAGTGTTAACACCTATAAAAGCAATTGCAATAGCAAAAAACCCCAGTTTTGACCATAATTGAGGGGCACTACCTATATGCAAAAATGTACAGGTCCCTTTTAATGTAAATGATCAAACGGACATATTGATACAAATTTTGCCACACTTGTCAATTCTAAAGATTCCAGTTGTGAAGTGAAATTGAGATAATCATTCAGAATGTTTGTATAAAATTGAGGGGTGGCTGGTGGATCACAAAATGCCCCCGATAGCAAAAACAATAGGTTGTTGACAATGCTAAAAAACATTAGGGTTGGCATTCCTATTCACACCATGCCTAAACAAAGGTGATCAAATCACATAATTACCTGACCTACATATGTTTGCCATGCCTTTCACAGAATTCTGCAAAGCAAGTAATTATGACGGGCAAAAAATCTAGTGCTGGTAATCCAAGGGACAATAAACAATAAAGTCTTTAGGGGAAGATGCACCCCATGGCCAGCATTCAAGTACTGTATTCTTCAATGTAAGTAAATTAAGTTGGGTTTGAGAATCTATAGCCCTGCACCCTTCCACCAAGTTTCAGCCCTGGGCCGTACAGATCTCAAATAATTTTCACAGAAAAGTGTCAATGAAAATCAGAAAAGTAGGTCAATATGTAAATGAATTATGCAAATTAGGTTTTTTTTTTTTTTTTTTTTAAATATAAATTGAATCAGTTCGATAATCGTAGCCTGACCCTTTCCACCAAGTTTCAGCCATGTGTGACTACATATCACCAGATATTTTGTTCACAAGAAAAGGCTCTATGAACATCATGACCCCCCCCCCCCCCCGAGCAGCCGCCGCAATGCCGTCGCCACGACACGGATTACACTCTGCCCTAAGGTCCTTTCCCTATCGGACTGACTAAAAACCCTGTATTGGTTTAACCATCAGTATAGTACATTAGTAGATAGGTCTACCATCAAACCGCAAGTTTGTTTTCCCCACGGTACTTGATGTGGTTTATGTGCAAGTGTCAAATTCTCTCATATCAAGTAGAGAACACAATAGAAATAAATGGCCAAGCCTCTTTAATCTTTTCGATCTACTCTGGTAAGAAAATTCATAATTTTGTATTTTCTGGCCCCATAAATGGACAGAATTACAAACCAACAGTGCCCTATGGGGCACCGTGATACAAACTTTACTCATAGCATCAAATACATCATCATAACAACTGATATTTTGAAATAACTTTTTCACATGAAATCTATGACCCATAAACGAAATGAGGTGCTAGGATATTATCAACACATGAAAAATGACCCATAAAACCATTCAGTTCCAAAAAGTAATTATACCATTATTGATCCTTAAGGTGATTTTTCCCAAAATATTCAGAGACTATGAACTGATTATCCTTGGGTAAATGCATTCGAGTGTAACATTTACAGATTAATCATAACGTGATATTCAAACATTTAAAGGTATAAAGTAATAAACACTAAAAAAATCAGCAATCTGGTTTGCATTATTTTTCATACAAATTGTTGAAGGAATTTATTTATAACAAAATTAAAAAAAGCAAAATTTTGCATCTAATTTTTGGTTTCTTTATAAACCCTTATGTAAACCTTCTAGAACATTGAAATACTGCCTTTTGTGGTGAATTGCTTTTACTGTGTCCTGTTTTGACAATAAAGTATACAAATGTTTATTGATTTAAAGGCGGCACTGGCACATTTTCAAACAATAGAAATTTCTTGAAATCTGCTTGCAAATGAGAGTTAGGCATTATCTATTTACACTCAAATAACATACCCAAAAACAGATAGGGATTCATAACATACCCAAAACAGATAGGAGCATAACATACCTAAAAACAGATAAGGACATAAAAGAGGCCTAATGACATCAGGTAATTTGTAGGCTAACTTTTAAGTTGCCGAACTTAATCACAATTGTTTAATTACATGGATATCATATACCATACTCCCCCTTTTGATATTAAACCACAAAGGTCCCAGTTGTTGACATCTGACGATGTTATAACATATTAGTGTGGCAGAGGCAGGGCGAGCATCCCGGGGGGTTGCTAAAATTATCCAAAATCACCCTATTTTAACTTGTCAGAGGCCCCCACGCCCGGGGGGGGGGCTCGACCCAAAATTTGGTACAGGGGCGTCCACCGGTAAAAAAAATTTTTGTTTATAGTGACCACATTGTACCAAAATATTACCCTTTATATAGTTGGTTCAAAATGTTGACCCATTTCTATAGTTGGCTTGAAATTTGTCTCACTATTTCATAGTTCTTAATCAAAACAGCCCATTTTCCATAGTCATTTTTTCCGAAATCGGAAAATCACCCATTGTTCATGTGTGATTTTACCGAAAATCTGAAAAATTGACCCATTTTAATAGTAAATTTTTTTTTTTTTTTTTTAAAAATTGACCCATTTATCTCGTAGCATGACCTAAAAAAATGCAACCCATAATAGAGTAGCATGGTGGGAAATGACCCTTGTGTATAGTAAGGGTGACATGTGACCCATCCGGCGACACAATGTTACTTACCTTTTTCCACTGAGTAACCCCCCCAGTTTTCCCCCGCACCCCACCCACCCAAGGTCCTCTGGGCCCCCGGTATACCCATACTGGGCATTCCTATGTGAAATTTGCCTCAGGCATGAATGCCGAAGACCCATGCATAGTCCAATATATCAGGTGTGTGCATAATATGCCCCCCACTGCAGTAAACAATTGATATTTGTACATTTGGAGTGCAAAATTTGTAACTTCAGATGATAACGTTGTGACATATGAGTTTTCATTCTAATTGATGCAGTTAAAGGTGTATGATGAACCTGAACTTTTTGTTCCCCACCCCATCTCTCTCTCTCTCTCTCCCTCTCTCTCTCGCTCTTATTATGCATTAAGAAAGACACTTCTCAAGTCAGACTTGTATTCGAAAGGCAGATCTCATGCTCAATTAGGGTTGGACTGGAGTCAGGCAATGTATGAGAGTTCATTGTATAGAGTATCAAAACCAGGTGAGAATGCAAAATTACATACTTTTTTACCTGTAATTAATGTTTCGGGGTGTGATAATTTGCATACTAGTGAATCAGTTTTTGAATTCTTATTTCTTTCACATGAAAGGCTGCTAAAATTGTTGGTTTTCTTCCTATTTTCTCCTGATTCATACTCTCTAAATTAAACGAGTGGAAATTTTTACTCCCCAAAAGAGTGAAACTCTTGTAATCCACTCGAACTGATTGGTTTTGTACTTTAAAAGAGCATATTTTTCCCTCAAAAAGAGTGAAAAAGAGTGCTTTCCACTCTTTCGTGAAAAGGTGTGGCCTTCATTCACCTCTAACACACGGGTGGAAATCACTATTTTTGAAGAGAACACTTCTCTCAAAATTGCGAAGGAGTCTATTTCTATATCTGAAGGTCCTTCATAAATGTTTTCTTTTATGAAAATGATACGTACTACTATTGATTTTGGAGTTTTATTGTTGGGTATGTAATTCCGATTATTTCAGACAAAGAATATAATCATTCAGGTTTCATAAGGTCTTAAACAAGCATTTCTTGCGATTTTTAGCTACTCTGCCAAGACACCTGTCTGGAAATATGGAGATTTAATAACGTTGCAGGGGTGATAAAGGGGTGAGCCTTAACGAATAGGAGAGTTTTAAGAAAGAAAAACGTGATCCGCCACGTTAAAGAGTTAACTACAGTGGGGGGGAAAAAAAAAAAGCAAGAGGTATAATGACAAGGGTGAAGGCAAAAATTGGAAGGGATTGCTTTTTCCGTCCCTAAGGTCATTTTCAGTCAAAGGGGTCAGTTAGGGTTTAATTTCAGGGTTGTATGATTGGTGGTATGGCCTATATACCTACACGATATACCATACATTCGTGTGGATCTATTTCAATACAAAGTTGTTAGGCAACATCTTATTTGAAATGACAGGGAATGTTCACTACATTAAATTCAAGCTTATACTTGGGGATTCCTTCTAAACACATTTTGTGCCCAATTGGGCGTTTTTTCTATTTTGTTTATTTGAAAAGACAGGAAGGTGTACCCTACATTAAATTATACTTCTTTGGGATTCAGTTTTTACACATTGTGCGCCCAATTAGGCGCAGCCTGTCTATTTTCTTTTATTTGAACTGACAAGAAGGTGTAACCTAGGTTAATTAAAGCTTATCACTTGGGGATTCAGTTTGTTTAACACCTTTTGCCGCCAATTGGGCATTTTTGCTATTTTCTTTGTTTGAAATGACAGAGTTTTTACGTACACAAATTAAAGCTCGTGACTCAGGGATGGCAGTTTTTACATATTGCGCCGATTTGGGCGCCTTTTCTATTTTCATTTAGTTGAAATGACAGGAAGTGTAACCTACGTTAAATGAAAAGCTTATAAACTTAGTGATTCAGTTTTAACACATTTTGCGCCCATTGGGCGTTTTTTCTATTTTCTTATTGAAATACAGGACTTTTACATACCTTAAATTAAAGCTCGTAACTTAAGGATGGCAGTTTTAATATTTTGTGCCCAATTGCGCGCTCTTCTATTTTCTTATTTAAAATGACAGGAGGTGTAAACCTATTTACTTAAAGCTTATAACTTGGGGATTCAGTTTTAACACAATATTGCACCCAATTGTGCGTTTTTTCTATCTTTATTGACAATGAACAGGAGCATTTTACATCCATTAAATTAAAGGCTCATAACTTAGGGATGCCATGCATTTTTTTACATATTTTTGCCCCAATTGGGCGTATTTCCTATTTCTTTTTGAAATGACAGGAAGTTTACGTCATCAAATTAACGCTCGTAACTTAGGGATGCAGTTTTACACATTTTGACCCAGTGGACGGTTTTGCTATTGTCTTTATTTGAAATGACAGGAGAGTTTACGTACATCAAATTACAGCTCGTAACTTAGGGATGCAGTTTTTACATATTTGCGCCCAATTGGGCTCCTTTTCTATTTTCTTATTTGAAATGACGGAAGGTGTAACATATGTTAAGTTAAAGCTTATAACTTAGGGATTCAGTTTTAACACATTTCGCGCCCAATTGGGCTGTTTTACATACATTAAATTAACGCTCGTAACTTTTAGGGATGGCATCTTTTACCATATTTTGCGCCCAATTGGGCGTATTTCTATTTCTATTTGATATGACAGGAAGTTTTACGTACATTAAATTAAAACTGCGTAACTTAGGGATGCAGTTTTTTTTAACATATTGTTGCGCCCATGGCGCCTCTTCTATTTTCCTTATTTGAAATACAGGAAGGGGTAACCTACGTAAAATAAAGCTTATAACTTGGGGGGGGATGCAGTTTTAACACTTTGGCGCCCAATTGGGCGTTTTTTGCCTATTTTCTTTATTGAAATGCAGTGCGTTTTGGGGGGGGGGGAACATACATAATTTTAAAGCTCGTAACTTAAGATGCAGTTTTTACACATTTTGCCGCCCAGTTTTACACTTTGCGGCCATTAGGCACGCCTTTTCTATTTTCTTCATTGAAATGACAGGAAAAGTGTAACCGTATGTGCTTAAACTTACCACTACTTTGAGGTCCAAGGTCACATACCATGTCAAGGTCAACGGAGAAAGTCACGTTCAATCTTATACTCATGTACAAACATCTACTTTCCAATCAGTATATTTGTTTTTATACCTGTTTATGTATAAGTGGCACTTTCAAACTAGAAAACCCTCTACTCCTCTTAAATGCTTTTTAATGTTGCTCTTATTCTTGTAAAATTATGCCTGGTGACCCGACAAGTTTTTTAAAATACTTGTCTGAGTAAAATTGCTTTTTTAAAGTGCAAAACGTACTCTTTTGGGTGGGTTTCAAAAGTTCACTGCTTTGACAGTGAAATTTTTCACTTGTTTACATTTACAGGTATGGTGGCTGATTTTAAAAGATGTATTGATGGGGAAACCCCCCGATGAAGTCTATATATTTTTCATCTTGATAGAAGGCCCTTCACCCCAAAACCCTACAGAAAAGTTTGTGCACCGATTCTTTATCTGTTTTGAAGTGAGAAAGCTAAATGTGAATTTTTGTAAATCCCCACAGAGTACTATGTAATTAATATGTGGTCCACCAAAATGGGGCATATTTTCACTCATACCCACAAACCAAAATCCCTTTAGTCCTAAGATTTGCTGTAGGGTAAAATGAGAAAATAGTAACTTTCTCTGATACAACATTTTGACCACTTCCGGTAAAATCTGGGAATGAGGCTATTACCGATTGGACATGGATCTTTAATCATTTAATGAGTTGAGGAATTCCCATCTCATTGGTAAAGGCTTGTTGTCATTGTCTCCTACACCTAACTTTTAGATGAAGGGGTTTTGTTTCATTTCCGCATGCTAATCTACTCAATACATAACTTCACAAGTGTGTGTATCTATGCAAGGTTAGAGTTAGGATCTGTTCTCTAATCAAATAAGTCAAGAATAATTATTTTAGTTCGTTTTTTTTTTTAGTTCCATGATATGGATGAATGTGCAGAATAAAACTGTCAATTGTGATGAAACCTGTTCCTTCGTACTAATGTCCTTTTTACCCACCAGTGTGTCAGTATAGGGGCCGCAGCTGCCCCCCCCCTGTGGAGGAATCTTGCCCCCGGCTGAAAAACTATTGATTTTTCTGCACATGTTTCAAGTAACCTTTAAACACATATGCCGATACTTACAAACAATTTTAATGCTAAGTGTGGACTTAGGAGCCAAGGACGCGGAGGCATTGTAGATGTAAACAATATAAAACTGTCCTTTTTTATGCACACGGGGAGGGTGGCAATAAGTTGCAAACATCACCGGACACGCACCCCCCCCCCATTCGAATTTTGATCCACTATGAAAAATTGTGCCTACGCGAGCCGGAAAATTTGGGCGCCCCTTGATGCTTGCCCCCTGAAAAATGTGTGTGCCCCCCCTCTTCCACTCTGAAAAAAGCTGGTTCGGCCACTGGTACACCATAACGTCCACATTTAACACTTTTTTACACTTGTCATTGTAACTTGAAATTTTTTAAATGCCAAGGCATAGCAGGCCTTGCAACAAGACATACAAACTAAACATAGATGTTTATTCTGATATATTAATGCTCAAATGTTATATCCATTAACCTAACATAATGTGCCCGTTGGGCGATTTAAGATCAGCAATGTCAGAAGCGCTGACGGGCCCCTAAAATATTGCTCTCATAAATCCATCTGTTTTTTATATTTTAGCAGAGCGACAGCGTCACTTTCCAATCGCTAAAAGGGACCCACCAGCTGCTGACGGGCCCTTTTCCTTAAATATCCATCCGCTGATATGTGTCAATTAACTCAGTGAGCTTAGGGGACACAAAATAATGGGCTTAAGAAAACTGAACTTACTGAAAAGAAACTTCTTATAGGCAGTCATATACATTACCCTCAAATTTCAAAATGGAGTGATTCTATTTTATATCCAAGCAATTAAGAATCACACAAAAATACCAGGTTTTGCGTGAGTTATGATCATTTTCATAACTGCCTTAATAGCTGCCTCACTGCTACTACTGGCTGATAACAATTTAAACCTGCTATGCTTTAACACACCATTGATTGCTTCAGAAATACCTCTGATGATGTGCATGAAAGCAATTAGTCAAGAAATACTCAAATTTGTGGTAATTTACATGAATATACTGCATACAGGTACTGCTGTTCATTCATCTAGCCTCAATGAGTAAGGCGGGGTTTTCAACCAACAAACAAACACTTTGCATGGCTCACATGATCTAACAAACAAACAAACAAACAAAACATTTGCGTGGCTCCACATGATCTAAATTTCCCTTGCCCACCAGAAACCATTTAGAAATGCAAAAGCCCCCCCTTCGCTTCCCTCAATATCTCACCTTGCCAGATTTTGATAGGACTTGGCTGGTAAAATATATCTGGCTTTTGGCCCTAAAACTTGCATTTTGATCCTAGGAAATAAAAACAATAACACATCAGGCACAAGGGGATTTTTTGATCCACAACCTCACCCACCCCCCAATTTACTTGTTAAAAAGTGCGTTTTTTTCATCTTAACTGTTAGCGGTACCTTCGTTAATCCATGTATACCTGAGCTGATCTTACATTGCAAAGTTCGGTCGTATCTGTCAGAAATAGCAATTTTTCTGTTCCAAAATGGACAAATTACAGCCAGTTTCCCTATGGGGACCGTGGGAAACAAGCAATTGCACATAACACAAAACCGCAAGATCGGAATCAACTCAATTTTGTGAATAAGCTCTTCTTAAGTATATCTAGTAAACCATGAATATAGCAGAAGTTGCTGGAATCAAGAAATGCACCTTTAAATGTGCATTTTGTGATTATTTGTGTTTCACTAGATATTCTTGAGAAAAGCTTATTCCCAAAATTTCAGTTGATTCTGATCTTGCTTTTTGGTGTTATGAACAAATGTTTGTATCACATTGTACCCTAGGCCAATGTGCTGTAATTTCTGTCCACTTACTGACTTAAAATAAAAAACTGCAACTTTCTTGCAGATATGATCTTCTTACGGAAGAAATTCATATTTTTTTATTTTCTGTTGCAAGATTTTACCTGACCACATATGCAAATGGATTCCTTATTTACACAAGGAGATTTACATAACTAATTAGAACCGTAGGCTGGTATTCTGAAAGGGAGACTAACTTTAGACCCGGGTTTAAAGGTGCAACAAGAGATTTCACATAACAGGTATCACTAAAAGATATAGATATTCTGATTTTTGCACCAATGTAAATCTTTTTATTAAAAATGTCCCCATGTGAAAGGATTAAGCTTAAAAATATTTCTTTGGTACGAAATTTCTAATTTTGCATTGGAGCAAATACTAAATTCAGTCTATGTTTTATATTGAAATTAAGCAAATGAAAATCGCCTTTTGTTTTGAATTTCAAGGCATTTCTGTAACCAAAAGACAAGGTAAGAAATCTATTGGGGATCTTATCTATATGAAATCACTACATACGACACAATATATGGGTGCCACAAAATCTCTCGTTGCACCTTTAAACCAGGGTTAGTCCTATATGAGTGGACCTTTTTTCCTTTCAAGACTCTAAAAATGTGCTGTAATGGGTGAGAAAATTTGTTTTGCCCATCCATGAGGAATTTTTTCACCCGTTACATTTAAAGAGACACGAGGAGATTTCCAGAATGAAGCGCCCCCATTTTTTTCTAACCCAGGTTTTTTTGCATATTTGGAATGCTTTCCAATGTATTAGATCACACCTGAAGTGAATAAGCCGAATACGCCGTCTTTATAATATGATGATTTAGTACTTTCTGTCGTGCACGACAGAAAGTCAAAGCACGGTGTTCTATGGGGACAATTACTATAGTCAGGCAAGTTCAAAACAAGGTTTCCCGTTTTCTTTTGTACTTGTTTGTCCAATAAACCTTCAGAATGTTCTTGGTAGGTGGTCTACAATCGATCCTGTGCAATTTGAGAGAAATTCGTATCCTTAAAAAAATCTCCTCCTGGCACTTTAACTTAACAGTATTTTGAAAAGAAAAAGGTCCACTCATGTAGGACTAACCCTAGTTTAAACCCAGGTTTAAAATTAGACTCCCTTTCAGAATACCAGCCTATATGTTTTAGATTTTGCAGACTGTGCAGAGACCTACTGAGATAACTCTGAATCAATATGATCTCTGATGACCCTGTGAGTGTGATAGTAATTAGGCCTAATTAGTATGCATACAAGCTGCTTTGTTTTGTGCTCTCTCTTGATGGTTTCAAAAAAGTAATGCCCATATGATAGTGCTTTTGTTTTAAAAGGGGCATTTTATGAATCATAGCCCCTGGGGGTACTCAGACGTAATATGGTTATGTGCTGCCTATAACTACATAAGACCCTCATTTTGAGGGTCTTTTTAGTTCTGGTGACCCCATTTTAGGACCATTTTAGTTCAGGCAACCCAACCAAGTTTTCATGTCCAAAGCCATATTTGACCAAATTTTCTTTGCGACACCTCAAAAAGGAACTGGAAATTGAGGTAAATCATGGCTTATTTTCTGAAATTGGAAAACCTAGCTCTTTTGCAAAGTGGGCCAAATATCTGCATCTCTGGTACAGCTATAACAGGTCCCTTTTTTGGCAAAAATTGGTATAGAGATGGGTCCTACTTCCAGACTCTCAGGGGCACATCCCAACCCAAACTAAACTTGATAATGTAGTATTTCAGTTAGGAAACTAGAGATGGATGGTACTTTGAATTTATGATACATATTGCACTCTTTGATTTACTTCTGTAGCAATCTAAGAAGAGCCTCATTGCAGTCTCAGACTGATTTTAATGATGTTGCATCACAGAGCGACAGGATAACATATGCCCCCAGTTATCAATGTCAAAATTGGAAAAAAATGCAGAAAAATGGCCGGTGCCCCTCCAACACAGGCATAATGGCACTGTAAATGAGGTGTTTAGAAAGTATGGACAAAACACATTTTGATCATGTTTAAATCCTAAACATGTTTAGAATTTAAATATATGAAACATGTATATAATAATATATGAAACATGTATAAAAAAGACATGTTTTCCCCATACCTCATAGGCACTTAATGTACAGTGTAGCCAACAGGGTGGCACGAGGGACAGAGTAAGCTAGCATACCCTTCAGAATGTTTTTGTGGCAGCAGAAAATTAGGAAGGAAAAACATGCGCGTAGCAAGCACGGTGGTTCCAAGGGGGCATTTCCCGGTAGATGCAACAAATGTCCCGATCACAAGCAAAACTTCCCGGTCGCATGGCAAAAGAATCCGAAAAGGGGCTGATTTAACATGAATATCTGTGTTTTATTACCCGATTTCCCCTCAAGATTTTTTTCAGAGGGGGCACTCTGCCCCCCTTTGCCCCCACCTGGCTACGCCACTGAGGAAAATGCATGTATTCTGGGATGTATTCATGCTAAATCAGCCCCTTTTCCACCCTTTTACAAGTGGGATATATTTGCCTGGAATCGGGAAATTGTTTGCGCTGACTGGGAACTTACAGCCCTCTGGCTGCACACCTGTCCATGCACCAATCAGAATTTGGTTCCCCCTGGTGCCTCCCTATCACTCATGCTATGCCCCTGGTTGATTTCATCCATGATAGAATGGGTTAAAGGGCCTCTTGATCATCGGTATACATCTTCACGTAAACCATTTCACTAATTGGCATTGAAGTTTAAAAACCAAGTTTCAAATTTGTTTGAGGCACTTACATTACTAACAGGCCCATGGTCAACATCACGTACTCTGGAGAGGGAATATTGAACAACCTATTTTAACATATCTATTTTTCTAAATTTCAAGTAGGCCTTCTTGATAGCCATAAAGTTAAACTAAAAATATTATAATTTATCATGTATCATTATTAGAACTCAAGTTTAAAGTCAGTTCCACAGTCAATTCCCCCACATTCCATGTGAAAAAAGGGCTGCAAAAAAATTGTTGATGTGGTCTGGAAGAGGTCATAGCAGGACAAAATGAATGATCTTTTATGAAATATTGCTCATTCAAATTTAATGGTTACATTGCCCTAGAGAGAGTTGCCAGGGCCAAACTGACGGCAGCCGTTAAGGTTGTCGGTGTAGCCCTGAGGCAGTACAGCTTATTATGTTGCCTTTCTAGGTTCAAATCTTTAAATGAAATTCAATGTCAACATGCCTCAGCTACAGAATGTTGGATGGCTAAACCATGGTATATGTAAAGGCAAAAGACTAGGTGAAGTACCTAGACTGGTCAAACTCCATTACCCTTAAGGTATATGACCAAATAGGAAACTCTTCAAGGCAATAGCATCCAGGAAATGGAATTAAATTGGAGACCAAATAAAGGAAATTCACAGAACGAAAGGAAAGGGGAGTGAGTCTTTGAAGCCATGGTCTATCCAATGTCATTTGCATTACAGTAGTTAGAATTCAAAGCTTTAAACTGTAGCTCAAGCCTTCAGTCCATTATGCCTCTAACTCATTCCGTGTTGTGGCAATAAACAAAAAGAAAAATCTAATAAAATACAATATAAGCCAATATCCAGTTGTTTGAATCTGAGTTTGAATAATGAATGTGAAACGAGCGCACAATTTAAGCAGTGAAGGTCAGAATGGGAAGCAGCCTTTTTAAAGAGACAAACATAATCTTTTTTTTTTGTCATTAATTGTTATTTTCAGGTGTATAGTCTTTGCTCCATCCATTGCTGCTGGCTACATCCAGGGCTATGCTTCCAGAAAATAAATAAACACTCTTTCCAAACCATTAGGTATCAGAGGGCTAAGAGGGTATAATCTGTCTCCTAGTAAAACTGTTACAAAGTTTTAAAGGGGCATTTCGTGATCCACAACATGGTCCCCCTGACTTACCTAAAAAAGTTGAGATTTTTATATCATATGAACCATTAGCCTTAGTAATCCATGTGTTCCTAATCTTACGTGCAAATTCTGTCGTATCTGTAAGAAATTTGCAATTTTGTATTTTCTGTCCATAAACAGACAGAAATTACAGCACAGTGGCCTATGGGACTGTAGGAAACAAGCAATTGCTCATAACACAAACCGCAAGATTGGGATCAACTAAAATGTTGTGAATACTTTTCACAAAGATATCTAGTGAACAATGAATAAAACAGAAGGTGCAGAAATCACCTTTAAAAAAATTATAGAGTATTACAGAATGTTTCTCTGATGTCTGGTAATTTTTTGTGTGTCAACTAGTCCTATTTGGATGGCATTTCCTTATATGAATGTCCCTATATGATACAGCATTTCCTATCCCAAACCACATACCACACATTACCAATTTATGGATCCAGTAGACCACAAGAAATGCATTTTTTTAATTCCATCTATTCAGTTTAATGATATGCAGAATCAGCATCATATTCCAAGCATTATTCACCTGCCTTTATCCCAAACTGCACATCTCAAAAGAATGGACCCATTTGCCATCAAGAATCAACACACCCGGTACCCGCCAGGCTTGTCTAATTGTCAGACAGTGTAGGTCTTTCAACTTTCTGACAGACAATTGCAGTGGTGTAGTAAGGCAATCAAGCAAGAGGGAGTCAAATACGCGGATTTTGGGTTTTCTACCGGAAATCATTTTGTTCCGAAATTCTTATGCATTGTGGGATAGGAATGCACTAACGATGTAGGAGTAGATAAAATAAATAGCGCATATATATTCTATGGTGTTTTGTGTCATACGGTAATTTTTCTGTCATAACTGTGCAAAAACCGCTTGCTGTACATAAATTTTACCAGTAACGAGTACTCTTTGATTGCCTGGTATTTTTTGTGCCACAAAATGTGCGCGTAGTTTAAAGGAGGCGCACTAAGCCGCGAGCGTGCATGGAGTGATGACCGTATGACACAAAACACCATAGAATATATATGCGCTATTTATTTTATCTACTCCTACATCGTTGGTGCATTCCTATCCCACAATGCATAAGAATTTCGGAACAAAATGATTTCCGGTAGGAAACCCAAAATCCGCGTATTCCCATGTCATCCAAATGACCTGTTCCAATAGTTGATATAAAACACTTGGCTAAAATGGACCAATTGCATATGAAGTATGCACAAATTTGCCCAATTTATATTAATATGGCCCAAATTTATAGGCCAAAGTTAGTCGCAATCCCTCAAAAAATTGGAACAAACATGCAAATGTTATTCCCTTTTGGCTTGATATTTTGAGCCAGTTTTTTTTTTTTTTTTTTTTTTTTCACAAAGATATCTAGTGAACAATGAATAAAACAGAAGGTGCAGAAATCACCTTTAAAAAAATTATAGAGTATTACAGAATGTTTCTCTGATGTCTGGTAATTTTTTGTGTGTCAACTAGTCCTATTTGGATGGCATTTCCTTATATGAATGTCCCTATATGATACAGCATTTCCTATCCCAAACCACATACCACACATTACCAATTTATGGATCCAGTAGACCACAAGAAATGCATTTTTTTAATTCCATCTATTCAGTTTAATGATATGCAGAATCAGCATCATATTCCAAGCATTATTCACCTGCCTTTATCCCAAACTGCACATCTCAAAAGAATGGACCCATTTGCCATCAAGAATCAACACACCCAGTACCCGCCAGGCTTGTCTAATTGTCAGACAGTGTAGGTCTTTCAACTTTCTGACAGACAATTGCTGTGGTGTACTAAGGCAATCAAGCAAGAGGGAGCCAAATTCCCATGTCATCCAAATGACCTGTTCCAATAGTTGCTATAAAACACTTGGCTAAAATGGACCAATTGCATATGAAGTATGCACAAATTTGCCCAATTTATATTAATATGGCCCAAATTTATAGGCCAAAGTTAGTCGCAATCCCTCAAAAAATTGGAACAAACATGCAAATGTTATTCCCTTTTGGCTTGATATTTTGAGCCAGCCAGGGGAACAACTGCTTTGAAAAAGTATTGTAATCATTAAAACCTTATTTTTTCCTAGAGTCAACAGCTACAGCATCATGAGCTATCATGGACTAAAATCCTTTGCAATTGTGTAGATATGTCAGCCTTATACCATTTCAATTTCTGTTTCCCATCAACGTTAACATTTTGTATCAGCGCCAGACTAATTTGTGCTCAAGAACTTAAATATGAAAGCACAACAAAAATGGTCTGACGCTCATAAATCTCTGAAATTGGTCTCGGCTATCATATAGCAGGGCAGGGGAATGACACGGACATCGCCCTGCAGTATGGGGGAATTAGGGGGAGTAGATATTGTTCTCGTTAGGGTTGGTGGTGAGTGAGCAAAATCTGAAGAAAAGAGGCTAGCAACCCACTCCTTTGGCAGAAATTTCTTGGAAAAATGGTATACTACAAAAAGCTTAGGCAACATTTTGGAAGGGTAGAAGGTCCTAGTTTTATTGTATAATTCTCCTGTGGTCAAGAAGTAAAAGCATGCAAAGCATGCAAAAAAAAATGATGAAATCTGGGGATGATTTACAAGAAAAACATGGGCTTTTATATCAACAGTCAGGAAAGACACTCTTAATTTTACCCTAACTTAAAAACTGTAGGGAGGCCACTCCTCCCCCCTTGTCAAAAAGTGGGAGAATATATCCCCTGGATCTGCCTATGTGGATTACAGTTCTAACAGTTTGGTATAGCGAGGGTCCACTGTGGGGTACCCCCATTTACAAGAGATAATTGGCTTAATATTGTGTCATATGTAGTGATTTCATAAATTAGATACATAATAAATTTCTTACCTTGCATTTGGCTACAGAAACGTCTTATAAGTGACAACAAAAGTTGATCTTGCATTGCTCATTTTTTCATTATAAAACATAGGCTGAATTTAGTAGTTGCTCCAATATGAAATGAGAGATTTCACATTTTTTTTTGTACAAAGACAAAAATTTTCACGTCAAAACGGTTTGCAACGAGAGATTTCACCATATCAGGTGTCCCTAAAAAAAATTGAAAGTACTGATTTTTGCCCTGATGTAAAGCTTTCCATCAACAATATCCCCATCTGAAAGAATTAAGCTGAGAAATGTTTCTTTGGTATAAAATTTGGAAATTTCTAATTTCGTATAGGAGCAAATACGAAATTCAGCCTATGTTTTACATTGTAAAATAACGAAATCAAAATTACCTTTTTTTTCTCTCTTTTAAGACATTTCTGTACCCAAATACAAGGTAAGAAATCTATTGAGTGTCTAAGCTATATAAAATTACTATTATGACAAAATATTTGGGTGCCTCAAAATCTCTCGTTGCACCTTTAATCCTTTGAAAAAAAAAAATTAAAAAACTTTCAGATTATAAAAGCACCTGCTTTGGGGGAAATTGGGTTGTTTACAAAATGAACCCAAATTGCATAATTTGGGGCTTTTCTCTTGAATTACACTTTTACAAAATCACAACTATCGCCCTCAAAATTTTACTGGAGGTAACACAACTGTTAATTTTTTTAGGCCTTATGGGGATAGCAGGGAAGTAGATGTGCAATCCTCAGGTTGACAACATTGGTGGGGATTGGGAGAAGGAGCAAATCTAAAGAAATCTTATTAGGCTAGCTAGAATAGCACCTTTTGAGTGATGAGTGGAATACATCAATCTTAACAGACTTATTTGAATAGCAAGGAATAACAGTCAAAACCTGCAACAAGATTTACTGTGAAAAAGGGAATACATGCAGTCCCCATTTGGCCTTTGTGGGTTTGTTTGTTTGTTGTCCTGCACGTTTGTAAGAATAGAGGGTTTACATACAGTGTGGAGCAGGGACACCACACCGAAGGAATGACAAGATTAAGAGGAAATCCTATAAAGTACTACATGATCCTCTGGGTACATATAGGAATGCTTAGTGCACTAATCATATTGTGGTATCTCGTGAACTGTGACTAAAACAAAATTTGCTCTAATGGAAGATGATGACTCAAAAGGTCACAAATTTCACGTTTGAAGTCGAGAAGCCCGGCAGAAAATTGACAAAATGCTTGCTGGACAAATCTAATTTTTACCTGAATGGCTGTGTTAATTAAGATCAAGGTCCCCCCATTTAAAGGCACTATCAGTAATTTGTTAAATCAGAAATAAAAAAAAATCATCACAAATCCGATTTTTCCTTGTCACTACAAGTTATCCTAACATACCTACAAGTTATAAGACTAAAGGCAAAATAGGACAAATCTAATATTCTAATAGTTATTGTCTATACAGACACTTACTGCAACATGCAATTGAATGGAAGTTTCCTATCTTTAATGCTGCTGTTTCATCATTTTTTTGTTGCAATTTTTCCTTGGGGGAAAACTCATCAGAATTCTAGAGACTTATCCTCACTTTTAAGCTACTCCTGAAAAGTTTGAGATATTTTACTCTTTCGGCGTGGATCACAATTATAGTGTCTTTAAAGTATTACAAAGTTTTTCAAAGGTGTGGATCACTTCCAGCTAACCAATTTGAGTTAGTTTAGTTCATTAAAAACAAAACTTACTTCACAAATTCAACATTGAAAACCTGAGAGCGCCCGGTGTCAATGATATTGGTATTGGTATTCGGATTCCGCCTATTTTTCGGGCGGCACCACTGATCAGCAGTTGTATTGTAATATAACTTTTTTATATTTCATGAATTCCACCATTCACAACAATACATTATCACAAGATAATCTACTACCATCACTGTAACGCACATTCATACTACACTGTCTGAAAACATTTAGGGTAAGTGTAGGTAACAGACCAGGGATGATCCCACTCTTTTTGATAGGTCTGCAATTTTCCGTGCTCAGGGATGGCCTCGTCTGAAACACAACGACCCACTTTACTGACTCTCCGAACCATGAGGGACGCCGGAGCCACCCACTGCATACATCTGCCACATTCTACGCCAATGGGGCATGGGAGCGAGAAGAAATTCCCTAATCACACTATGCAATATTGCAATTCCGACTATAGGAAACTATTGAGTATAACCAAGAAGCCCGGCTCTCGCAGGGCTCGAACCCCCTGGGCCGCTTCGATCGATTTTTTTTACCCTGCCGACGGTTCGGCGCCTTAGAACGCTCGCCCCTCGCACTCTCAGTTTTTCAGACAAGCGGCCAAGCCTCTTTCAATATAGAAATACCAAAACTAATCAAAAAGAGATCACAGCCATACAGCCAGAATAAACCACTAACCGATTTAGGTGCTTTGGCATGGGTCGGTTATGGGTGTTCCCTGACACTGCATTACGACCTCTAACCGTGATCCATATAAAAAAAATAACCCTTTAAAGTGAGTGATTTTCGCTCCAACGGTTTTGGAATAAGGAAAATAGTCCTTGAAACTAATTAAAGGTTGCTTGTTCCGATTTTTGTCTCATGTGTTTTCTACTTGCTATGAGAGCCTGACACCTGTACACACTGACCATCAAGTACCGTGGAACAAACTTGTGGTTTTCATGCTAGACACGATGATGCATAGTGCACGCCCTATTCACTACTGTGCTAATATTGATGAGTTAACCAGTAAAACGTAGTTTTTTATCTAATCTTGAGAAAAAATGGAATTGAATAGCTGAAATTTCAAGGACGACAACAATGAGAAAAATAAGGGCCTTTACTTATATCAAAATTGGACACTACTTCAAGGGTAAATCCGGGGTCCAAAAACGATCGGAACAAGCACATTAAATATCAAAATTTTATTATTTTGTTAAAATTTCACTATTATTGTTAAACCAATGGCAACGTCTAAAATTGGGATTCTTGGCCGCCCTCCCATGTGTGGTATGATTGCTTTAAATTTAATTGAAAATGGGTAGGTTCCATTGTACCCCTTCTTGACAAGCATATGAAGTGAACCCATAATGATTTTTCAAGTCTCATTGGGAATATTTTTTCAACTTAACGTATTGTAAGAGTCCCGGTGACAATACATACACACTTAAAAATAGGTACTCAAATTGACCCACGCTGACGGTAAATTATACACCAACTACATTTTAGTCAATTTTGACTCCTTTGAAGTAATTGGTACTAATTTGTAGTCTTATATAAACCTGGACATCATAAATTTGACCCCCGCTGACGGTCACTTTACACAACTACATTTTAGTGTCAATTTCTTGACTACTTTGAAGTCATGGTGTACCAATTTGGAGGCTTATTAAAACCTGTTAGCATCAAGAATAATAAACAGACAAATTCGTACAAAATGTACGTGTCGTAAGTCATCAAATATTCACACACAAAGTGGTTGGTGTATAGTTGACCGTTATCAGGGTCAAATTTAACTACCTATTAAATTAGTGTGTAAATACGGTTTTCCTGGAGTTCCCGCCTTGTTCCATGTTTGTCGTAAAGCCAAATAACACCTCAGTTCATTAAAACCATATATAATCATAAATATCAACATTTCACTCACAAACCACCTACGTGTTAATCTTAATGAGGGTATATTTGATGTTTCACTCTTTAATTATGTTCAGTCTTTTAACTGTAAATTTTAACTAACATCCTTTTAAAAAAGCTTATTTTCCAAATTCAATTCTGATCTTACATCTTATTATTATTAATTCTGTCTGGTATAGATTACATTATCCCATTTTGCACTTTATATTCTGCCAATGTAATAAACATTAACAGGGTAGGTGCGAAGTATTATTGTAATTATGGCCTTGTGGTGTTATGAGCAATCTGCCCTAAGGTTTGATACGAGGTTGCTGGTTCCGAATCTGGCATACAGGAACACAGATTTCGTTTTTTTCAAACATTTGGTGGTGGACTGGTCAGTCTCAAAGGGAAAGCTAATACAAATTCATCCTTGTTCTACCTGGAGAACTACTGACAGACCTTCAATTCACATAAGCTAACAGATTCATATGATAGAAGCAATTAGTACAATCACAGATCCTGGGATCCATGACACAAAAAAAACAATGATGCAACCTTTACTTTTGGGGTTGGCATAACCCTGAGGTATAACAGGCTAAAAAATATGCATTTAAGAGTCAGTTTTCATTGATTAGTTTATATATACAATACCCTTTTTGGAGATAATTAATTTGGAGAGCCAAAGAGGGCATGGCGGATTTTCGTTGCCTTCCGGTTTTGAACACAACTGGCCATATTTAAAAGTGACAGGAAGTATTTTTTTAGGACACGATTTCCCTCATGTCACTGGATCGTTTGTAGACCACCTACCGGCATACGTTTCGAAGGCTTATTGTAGCCAAACAGGTGCAAAAGAAAACAGCAACCTTAATTCCTGCACACTTGCCTCTGCCAGTACTGATCGTAAAGTCCCCATAGAAAACCCGGCGCTTTGACTTATATGGCAGTTTCTGTACTCGTGCACGACAGAAAACTACTAATTATCATCTTATTACCTAAGACGGAATATTCGGCTTCACTCTCCTGTGATCTATGGTAAGCAGTGTGGGGGGAGCTGTGAATAGTGGGGGGGTTTTTTTCCCCTCCTCCCTTCCTCTCCTGTATCTTCAACCCTGCTGCTATTACTATTGGACAGTATTTAAAAAAAAATAAGATGAGGCAAAAGGATTTAAACGGAAAAAATGTTTAAAAGTATGGAAAAAACCAGGGTTTCGAGAAAAATTGGAGGCGCTCTTTCTTCCTGGAAATCTCCTATGTCTCCTCTTTAACGATCACACGCGGTGTTGTTAGGGTTGGGTCATTTCGTAGGGCCAGAGAACATGTTTGGTATTTTAACGTGCCTAAAACAGTTACGTTGGCTTGTAGAAGTACTTATTTTGGAATTACCAGCCGAAATTGCCTATTTTGGTTTTACAGGCAGTATTTAAGTATACCATCCCTAATGGCTTTTGTTATTCTTGTCACCCCCACATACACAATGCTTGTTATTCCTTGTTTAATCCATTTATCTATAATCAAGTTTTCTCTATTAAAATTTTGTGTGTTGTTACTTACAAATCGAGTTTACATACCGGGTTCAAGTCGGGAAACAAAGGTTATTAGTTTTGTTTGTGTTATTCTAAAACCTGATTAAATCTGGTTATCACACTTCAAGAAAACACACTTACCAACTGCATGAACACATTTTAAAGGTGCAACAAGAGATTTGAGACACCCAAATATTGTGGCATAATAGTAATTTCATATAGATAAGGCACCCAATAGATTTCTTAACTTGTGTTTGCCTACAGAAATGTCTTAAAAGAGAAAAAACAGGTGATTTTGATTTGCTTATATTTCAATGTAAAACATAGGCTGAATTTCGTATTTTGCTCCTATACAAAATTAGAAATTTCACAATTTTTGTACCAAAGAAACATTTCTCAGCTTAATCCTTTCAGATGGTGCTATTTTTTTATGGAAAGCTTTAAATCAGTACTTTTGATTTTTAAGGGACACCTGATACGTGAAATCTCTCGTTGCACCTTTAATTACTGGTAATTTGGGAATTCCAAAATACAGTGTGCACTTATTATGCAATACAAAGGAAACCACAACATTGTACAGGGTGGCTGTGGCTGTAAGCTGCTGTATATGCCTACCATATTTGGAAGAAAGCCCACTTTATATGGATATTGCAAAATTCACAAAGTTGCCAAAAGGGCAGTGATGTAATTATTTTGAACATTTTTTTGGAATAGCGATGACTTCAGACTACACAGTCTCCTTTAGTTGTGATATCTCAAAATAGCTCAGTGTTTATATTTATATGTAAAGTGTGGTGCCAAGAGCAAAGGAAAATATGTTGCGTTGCATTGCCTTCCAAAAGAAGAAACAAATAATTATGTCATATTTTGTTTGCAATTTTCTTAATATTCATTCATCATAAAAACCACACATAGAGAGATGTATTTGGGGATGTAATGATTAATACAGTTCAGCTAAAGAGCTGTTTACAAGTGTCAATTTGGGCATTTATTTCTGTTTTTAGTCATTTGTTTCCCCTGAAAATCTAAAATGAAGCTTGGTATTGACAATTTTCAAAAATTTGGATTGGTAGCGGATGGCAACCTGAACCATGGTCAGACTGTGGCCAAAGGCTTGCTCAGAAATTTCCTGATGGGGCTGCTCGGTTTTTGGTCATATTAGGTCACTTGAGCCCTAAAATGGGTGGGATAGAGATATGTGTTTTTGTTGCTTAATAGGCCAATTGCCTTTCAGTTTCCTGTGCTGGTAAAAATTTCCAGTCTGACGCTGTAGGTAACACATTATTCTTTTTGGAGGCTTAAATATACATGATGTCATAGTCTCAGCCGTTAAGTCGGTACTATCCAGTGGTGAATCCACAGTTAAAACAAAAGAAGTGTGGGGGAGGTACACTATGTAGGCGGAGTCTAAAGGGAACGCAGATTCCAAATATGGTTCAAGGGCAGGACATCAACCACAGGATTTGATGTTTATAATGCATTACAGATTATTTCATATGTCAATATGTAAACTCTACCAAATATTCATTTCAACTTAGAATAATGGAGCTTTTGGGTTCCTTACAGTAATTCTTCAAAATAATTCTAAATTTTAATGTGAGATTTCTGAAGACATATGAGGGGAAAAATCTCTGATTGTACAAAATATTTGAAATGTGCAGAAATAGCTCAAAAGTGAAGGATAAGTCTGTAGAATTTGTGTAAGTTATTTTTTTAAACTGAAAAATTGACAGAAAATGAAGCAAACAGATGTCTTCAAAGATATGAATCTTCATTCGATTGTGTTGTAATAATTGTCCATATGGACAGGAATGAATGAAATACCCGATTGTGTCCTTATTAGGTTGCTTTCAGTCTTAGCACTTGTACACCTGTTATAGACATGCACAAATCTGATTTTTGATGATTTTTATTTGATTTCTGATTTAGCAAATCACTGACAGTGCTCATGGCTAGAATGCTTTGCTCAAATGTACTAAGAAAAATGTCACCAATTCCACTTTTAGGTAAAAACTCAGAAAATGGACACATTCCTTATGTTAATGTTTACAATGCATTATCTAAATTATTCTATACATCAATATGTGACTGCTCGTGCTATAAAAGAAAATTTATTTCAAATTAGTTCAAATCCAATGGCACCAAAATAGCAACATTGAGAAAAAAAGTGCATGTGGGTGTGATGTCATTTGAAATGTGGTATTTTTGTTGGTTTAATGCACCCAGTTCATTGGCACTGGAATATGTATGATCTGATGCCTGACATATGTACCTGTCAAGTACAGATTGATAACTGTCACAGTGTGATCCTACTGGAGGTTGGAAAAGGATGAGTTGCTCAAACTAATACAGTCTGTTCATTCTGAGATTGGAAATATGGACCTTTGATAACTGTCCACAGTGTGCTCCGACTGGAGGTTGGAAAAGGATGAAGTGCTTCAAACTAATACAGTTTGTTCATTCTGAGATGGAATATGACCTTTGATAACTGTCACAGTGTGCTCTCCGGAAGTTGGAAAAAGGGATGAGTTGCTCAAACAATAAGGTCTGTTCACTCCAAGATGGAATATGACCTTTGAAACGTCACAGTGTGCTCACGTTGGAGGTTGCAATAGGATGAGGTGCTCAAACTAAGAGAAGTCTGTTCACTCTAGATGGGAATTATGACCTTTATTAACTGTCACAGTGTTGCTCCTGAAGATGGAAACGGATGAGTGCTCAAACAAATAGTCTGTTCACTCTAAGAGGAATATATGACCTTTGATAACTATCACAGTGTGCTCTGCTGGAGGTTGGAATAGAGTCTGTTCACTCCAAGAGGGAAACTGACATTGATAACGCCACAGTGTGCTCCTAATGGAGGTTGGAAAAGGTTGAGTTGCTCACACAAATAGAGTATGTTCACTCAGAGATGTGGAATATGACCTTTGATAACTGTAACATTGTGCCCTGGAGGATGCGATGGAGTGATTGACCACAAAACATACTAAGGTCTGTTCACTCTATGATTGAATATGACTTTGTATAAATAGTACATTTCTTTTTCGGGTTCACACGGCATAACCCAAATTCTTAACTTTATTAGGGGGTGTAGGTTTTGGAAAAAGGAAAGTGAACTTCTGTGCAATTGCTATGATGATGTTATTAACTATAAGCCACTCTTGATGTCACCAATTTTGATAATGGTAATAATCAGGACAATAAGGACCAAGCCAATTGGACTATGCAACAGGAGTGTACAGGGTGTTCCCAAAAAAGTTGTGCAAGCAGATACATTGGAGGATTACATATTCCCTCTCCCCAAAACACCCTCCCTCCCCAACCCCCAATAATCCTCACAAACACCCCTCTCCCCAACACCATACTCCAAACACCCCATCCCTCCCCAACATCCCCATCCCACCACTCCCCAACAACTGCCCTCCCTCCCCCCAACACTGGCCCCTCAACACCCCACTGGCCCCTCCCTAACACCCCACCTGCCCCTCCCAACACCCCGCCTGCTCCATGGAGTAACACAGAAATTTTGCATATCCAATGTACTTTCAGTGAAACCAGCAATTACCGCATATTTAATTTGATCAATGGCATCACAAGATGCCCCTGAAATTGGCTCACATGCACTTTGACCAAATATGATTCACACAAAAGATGTATGGCAGACTAGTCTTTCATGTAGTAATTTGGATACCTAAGCCGCATTATATACCATACTTTCAAATTGCAAAAAAGATGCACACATTGATGAGGCTTTCATGCAGCGAAGGAATTTTTTGTAACGTTTCAAAAAATATAGAAATAATTTTTGCATATTAATAAGCTCATTTGACATACTTTAATTGCCTGAAATATGCCCAAAATCTAACAAGGTTGAGAACTCTTCAGCCCGCTTCCTTCCACCAAGTTACACCATTATATGCCTTACGAAACTCAGAAAACCTGTACACCAAGCCTTCTGGAAATTTTTTGTAATTATGCAAATTCAAATAACTTAATTAGGCAGGTTTAAGCCCAAAATCTAACCAGGTCAAAAAACTCATCAACCCGCTTCTTTACATCAGTTACATCATCGTAGCCCTGATGGAACTCAGATATGAAATGTACACAAGCAGTGAACATGGACAGACAGACGGGACGGATGGACAGAAGACAGACAGACAGAAAGTGAATACTAGGTTTCTGCCGAAAAAATAAAAAGTTCATATTATATAGAAGCTCGGAGGAAGAAACTGGCTGAGAACAGAATTAAATAAAGATGAAAATCACGGTCTTGAACCCAGACCTCTCGCTATATGGGCGTGAGAAATACCACAGGGTCACAGAGGACTGTGTTTAAGTGGATACCAGAGAAACGAGAGCGCTTATGTATTTCAGTCTTTATTCAGACGAGAGCATCACGATGCATGTCAACCCTTGCTTATGATAAGCAGGTTCACATCCTTCTCAAAAAACTTGTACAGGGAAAAAAGTGCCCTCTTGACAATTACAAAATATAGTTGTGACATGATACTAATCACTTTAAAAAGCACAGTCTAGCTTTCAAATTACCGTGTGTTCCTGTTCAAATTGTTTGTGGTAATCTCGAAATGTTTAGTGAACAAACGAACGAGTCGAGCATGGAAGGCCAACTTTTGTGAACAACTATGACTCAATGACTGATAATCTCTCCACAGGTAGGTTAGACTTTTTAATATGGTCATTTCATTGATTCGTCCTGTTAACAGAAAATCGGGTGAAAATCGTTTTTGTTAAAATGGAATACAAAACGAATTGACTTTTGTGATGAAATGGTAAACATTGGCCTCTACTCTTATCCAGGACATACAAAGTTGGGTACAAAAAAATCACACAGTTCATACAAAGGTCTCCAAGATCAGTGAAAATCAAAATAGGTAGTAGAAATTATGTTTCTTATTTGATATATGATGATAAAATATTCTAGTGGTGAAAAAGAACAATTGCCTTTCTATTACTAGGCTATATAGTCACTTGTCTTTTTACAATATCGTATTTGCCACATCAAATAAGATGTACATAATTTAAATATATAAGGGGCTATCATCGTTTTTTTGTGACAAATATATACAGAGTATTCACTATATGTATTAAAACAAATTATGTTTCTACATGATTTAGGTTTTACAAAACCTTATTTGCCACATCAAATAAGATGCATAATTTAAAAGTATTAGGCCTGATCAATAGTTTTTGTGACAAATTATACAGAGTATTCACTATATGTTATTAAAAAAAATTCTGTTTCTACATGTATAACAAAATGTTTGTTGAGGCAAAGGTTAGGCCCAACATACTTTTTCTGACTAACATATTGGTCAGCTAATAACTCATACAACTAAGAGTCCTAGAAGATGGAAAATGACTTGAAATATATTAAATAATCACTGCTAGTTAAAAGTATAAAAGTTGAAACCAAGTTTGGTCAAGTCCCAGGGTCAAGTGAATACTGAAGGTTTACTCTGGGATGAAGACATCAGTCCCAGGCCAGGTTTATATATAGCCATTGTCCAAATAAAGGACAACCCCAACTGTGAATGAATTGGAATATTGTAATTGAGTTCATAACATAATATCATTTATAGCAAGATAATAAACACAAATTTAACTGCCTAAGTGATTACCAGCTACAATGTTTTGAATATTATTAGCAAGTATGTTATCAAGATCAATTCATTTGTCACGTGGTATATTCCTTTTCCAAACCAGAATAACAATTTTTGCCAGCCCTTGAATTTTCACATAGAGGTGGCGAAATTGATTGCGTTTAATGGCAAATGCTTGAGTTCTAATAATGAGGCATATTTCAAGTTAATATTATGGTGATTAAGAAGAAGGCCCTTTTTATTTGAAATTTTAAAATATAGATATGTTTAAAATATGTTTGTTCAAATATTCCCTCTTCCAGATGGTAGAGTGACCATGGAACTGTTAGTAAGGTCAAATGCCTAAAGTGCTAAAACTTGGTAGTAAAACCTTCAATGCTAATTAGTGAAAAATGGTTAATTGAAACGACATATACCAGATGATCAAGAAGGCCATTTACTTTGAGCATAGAGTTTCACACCTGCACAAAATCCTTTGCCTTTGGCATTGCCTTCGCCGATCCCATTGGAAATGCACACAATTCTTTGGCCGAGACTTGTTTATTTGACAAAAATTTCTGTAAAAAACGGCTCTCCAAACGGCCAAATTACACACCCGATTTTGGGAGGATCGCTCTATACGTCCCCTGGCGCAGGGATGTCCCCGCCCACTACCCAAAATTTTGTCACCATACCAACAAGAAATGTAGCCACTGCCTGAGTACAAAACACACACAAAATTGGGACTTACATTCCTTGTGCTTCATATAAACCCCTGGCGCTTCTAGCGCAAGGGTTAAAAACAAAAAAAGTTCAGGAGAGACAAAAAAATCATGACGAAATGCAAATGTTTCCAAGTTCATCTCGATTATTCATGTGGCGTAACCAGATCTTTGCAAGGGGGGGGGGGGGGGGGGGGGGGTTTGTCGAGGCTTTGTGGGGGCGAATGGCACGTCGGGAGATTTTGGCCCGAATTCATGATCCAGGACCAGGACCAGCTTATTATCTCATAGGCAGCTATTCAATATTTTTTTACTTCAATCACAAACTCTGATGTTTTTATGATGCCAATCTCTCCAACTCTAAAATACAAATAAAATCATAAACTAAATTTTGATCCTGGAGTGGGATTCGAACCATCGACCTTTAGATAACAAGACGAGCGCCCCACAGACACACGCCACGCATCCGAGCCGGCCAGAAGCAGGAAGCGTTCTTTTGTAATACTTCAATATAAAACATTAACGGAAAATAAAGCGCACCCACAAATAATGAATAGCGCCCCCTATGAACGAGTTGAAAATACCTGCTCCTGGAGCATGAATTAGGGCCAAAAATCTCCAAGAATCGGGCGAATGTGGGTCCTCTCCATAGGACACAGTACAAATGGTCAAGCTTATTTGGGGGGCTAGCGGGAGGGCCCTACAACCCCCTCCCCTGCCTGGTTAAGCCACTGCTATACTTCAAGCCAGAGGGGAGCAGCAACCCTCAGCATTTTGCCACTGACGGTAACATGTTTACATCATATGATCCAATCAACCTTAGAACATAGACACCTGTTGAGAGTTTTTAGAAAATTTACGTCAAAATACAAACTTAGACGTTGATTCAATTTGCATTTTTAACATGTATTACGAAAAACCGCTTCAAACCTGTTTTGTTTTTGACATGTAACATTGATCGTTTTCACAGCACTCTAAATGATATGCTGGATGGGATTACTATAATAAGCGCCCTGGACTTTTTTTCTAAGGGATTTTTGGTGGTAGCCACATCACATTGGTCATGGTTATAGTAAAACAGGGTATAGAAACTGCTCATATTCACATTCATCTTCCCTAAGGTGTTTTTTTAACCACTATCAACATAATGCGGGATAATATCTACAAATATAATCCAGATATGGATGAATCTGAAAGCTGTGATGATTTGCTTTAATCAGTCTATCAGAATCAATTGAAGTAGCTTAAGTAGTAAGAATGCCGTGGGAAAAATAGGATGAAATGAATTTAAAATTTAATTTATTCTGCTTGCATTACAATTTTCCAATCGATGGATTGATTTTTTTTACATGCAATCAAAATTTACTGAAAAAAAAAATAACATGAAAATGATTAATAATTGATTAAGTTCTGCTTGCATTCCCAGTAGATGTATTGTTTAAATTGCATTAACTCATGCTTATTCAAATAAACTGTGGCTACATTGGGACCCAAAAGACCAAATTTAATTTTTTAATATTATACAAAATATACAACAACCTAAGCAGTGAAAAAAATGTGGTAAAAGAAGACACACAACTGATAGATGTGAGAATGTTGTAAGTACAATGGCTGCTATGTGAAGTTAAAGATGTGCTGCAGTATGTTCATCATAAGTTGACCAGCAATATTTATCGCAACAAACGGGGGGGGGGGGGGGGGGGGGGGGGGGGAGGGGGGAATGTGCCCTAAGAAACATTCTTCGGGAATATGAAGGAAAAGAGAATATTCAGGCTAAATCAGCCCCCTTTATTTGTATGTTATGCCATGAGATGGGGATAATTTTTAAAAACCCCCGTGATCAGGATATTTTGCCCTGGAATTGGATTGTATTTTTGCAATGTGATTGTGCATTTTTGTAAAAAGAAAAAAAAAACAAAACAAAACACAAAGAAAAACAAACTAAAGGGGGAGGAAAGGCTTGCAATTCTCAGGTTGCATTTAATGGTTCTACATTTTTGATATTGCGATACAATTTAAAAAGGAAAATTGTGTTGTTTGTTTGGTTGTTTGTTGGTCTTTGTGCGGCCTATGATTGGAAAAAAAAAATCAAATTGGATGAAGGTACAGTTGTAACTGAGGCGTGCAGGGGCACTTGGGTCAAAATTTAAGAGAATGTTTAACTGTACTATGCACATTGTACCAAAATTGAGGTGCAAGCATAGGGTCTTCAACCCCTACTTTCTTACAGTATATCTGATTGGATCATTACAAATTTGATACACCCCTCTCAAGTAACCAATCAAATTAGACCTTAAACTTTATGCCCCTTAAAGGTTTGACTCAGAGATTTCTGAGGATACGGCCCTCAATTTTCGAGAAATCTTTTTTTTGCTTGTTAATGTTGTCCACATAATCACTGTGTGAAATAGCTAAGCTCAACTCAATGGGGGGGCCCTCAGATAAAAAAATCACAACTGTGTTAATCAAATTCAAGATTCTGGAATTTTAGTTTAGGACAGATGACTATTGGCCTGCTATACTATACATTTGGTTTGTTGCATCAAAACCAAAAATCCTGTGGTTCATCTCAGCTATTTTAGTGACTGTATCTTTAATTGTAATTAGATGATTATATTTTATAAAAAAGAGGAATAGTATTTCAAAATCCCCAAGTCAGCTTTAAGTTTTTCTAACTGTGTCTCTTGGGTGGTAAAACATCATTTCCTATGGTACAAAATTTTCATTTGATGGGGGGTGAGTGGTGGTGTTGACAGTGGCATAAATTTCCTTGTACCATGGGGGGGGGGGGATGGGGTTGATGAAATTTTATAAAAGAAACAGGTTTTGCTAAAAAAAGATCCGTTACTAGCATATATGCTAGTAAATTTGCCATTTATAAGCTAAAATTGTTAAATTTAATTGTAAATAGAACAAAATGAGTGTGAAGCACACAGAAATTTACCGTTTTAAAACTATTATGGTAAATATGAGGTTATATTTGGTCAAAAACACATGAACGGGCGTCAACATTGGGGGGATGATCGTATTGACCATCCCCTCATCAAAATATTGGGGGTATATACCCCCATCCCCCCTGCGATTTACGCCTATTGGTGTTGAGTCTGATAACCATGAGCAAAACATTACACAACCACCCTAAGAATAGGACTACATCATCAGCTTATCAAAATCATGCCGGATTGCATCTATTCCAATTACGGCTTCCCTGATTTGTCTGTGCAGCAATGACGAGACATTTACCTCCCTTGCAACAACGGGAAAATTGTGTGTGTTTTACCCTGATATGAGAGAATGTTGTCTATAAGCCCAGCAAATCTATACTAACAAATTGAGATGTTACAATATGATTTAATTATTCATGTTGATATAAATCATAAATGTACAATACGTTAGCTAGTTAGTCATCAAAATTCATACATCTGATAGATATTGGAAAATCTAGTAGAATGTGTTGAAATATTCAAGACACATTGTGGCAATTTTGAAGTAAGAAAGACACACACTCACACTGGTAGGTGGTACCAAGTGGTGATATGCCAGGGTTTTACATTTTTTCCAAGACACTCTTACTTTCTCGCATACATATAAAAATCAATTGATGGATTGCCAGAAATATGTCCTAATCGATTCAATACTGTGTAGTGTTCTGAAAATCTAATTTATCATCAAATAGCACAATCAAATCTGACTGCTGGATTATGTATTATCAGTGATAATATCAAATGATACAGTACATATGACATGTATGGGTATGCGTTGCTTCCCATTATCAACCGCAACTTGAGAGGTCATTCACATTAGTTTTCATTGTTTTACCAATACTGCAAAGAACTGAAAGGCAGGGAGGAATTGCATCAAAATGAATTAATTTCTTGATTTTGTCTTTGTCTACACACTTCGTGCACAAATTTATTCAGTGTAGTCTTTAGCAAAAAATTATTAGGGAGTGAAAATTTATTTGGGAGGCTGAA
>JAMKCH010004219.1:0-35356 GCA_023653785.1 Ophioderma brevispina
TATTTTCCCCCAATTACAAAATAAACCATCCAAGTGAATGAAAGTGGATTTTTTTTTGGTTAGGGCTTAGACGCAAGGTTATTAATAATGTAAACAGTAATAACAGATTGTTATGTTGACAAACAGATTGGGTGCGAATGAAAGTAAAAAATCGCCGCCGATTTGGGTCACAAACGTGACCAAAAAATGGCCCTTTTATGCTGTCGAAGAAGACATCACAGTCTAATCCCCCTCACCTGGCAAAAAACATACTGCTTCCGATCCCAATGGTATGCAAAAATATGGGTCGTTTTATCTTGCCCTCATTAGATCATTAAAAACAGCACAGAGCGATACATATCGATTGCGTTTCTGGACTAGATTTAACCGTACAAACCACAATAATTTCCCGTCCCCTTATCAGTAGTAACAGGCTCCTAACAACTTCGAAGGGGGAAACCACCCCATTCGGCTATTCGGTTTTAAAGCTGGATGTTTTAGTTCCGGTAATGTATTGATTGCATTGGAAGCAAAGACTGCATATGTCGAACAAGGTTGAAGCATACATATTGAGCATTGCTCAGATGTAGGGCCTCAGCCTGGTTGAACCGATTTCAACAGCCCAATTCACCACTGAAGGGTGTGCTTGATGGTAACGACTTATTATTGATAGTCTATTGTCAAAAATATGAAAGGAATGAACTATTGTTTGTATCGCTACCATAGGCCCCTATTTGGTCCTATGGACAGAAAATAGAATATTTTGGAAGTATTGGGAAGGAGGAAGAGGAAATGAAATCAAGCACGTTGAGTCGCGACACTCATGCATCACTCATGCGAAATGCCCCTTTAACAATATTGCTTCATTTATAAATAATCTTATCGGGAAAATAGCGCATTGCATACGAAAGCGACCTCATTCTAAATGAAAGTGGATGTGAAATTCCGTCATCGTGAATATTATCATTATCTGCGGGGATTCGGGAATAACAACTTACACGGGTGGTTTTATTTTAATTAATCACTTAGAGTACCTTCCATACAATTCAACACATATTTATTGATGTGATAATTAATATGAGTTTTTAAAGGAATAATCGCGCTCCCACAGACACGACGATAGTCAGGAAACAAAAAAAAGTCAAACAATTTATCGTGGCCTAACGTACGTCTTCGTCAATACAAAAGACGTACGTCTATGGCAGACGCGACATGTCAAGAACAAAGTCAACCAATTTATTTTGCGGGCCTCGTACTTTCGTCAATTCACAAAGAGTACGTTCTATTATGACCAACCGATTAGTCAGGGAAGAAAGTCAACCAACTCATCTATATTGGGACCCACGTACGTCTTCTGTCAATACAAAAGAGACGTCTATGACAGACGTGATACAGTGTGTCCCAAAAAAACCCAACAATTGGTGTCAGCCGAATAAAGGTTGAAACAAAAACACCATGATTACTTGTTCTTTATAGCAATGTAAGATAGCACTGTTAGGCAACATCCCTTGAAAATTAGAGAGTGATAAGTCAATAGTTTTTTACGATATGACCCCAACAATCAAAGTAACCCGGCTAAGACCATTTTACAAAAATGAGTAGCCCGGTAACCACAAGACTGGCGATGAAGAACAGAATGGCAAACACAATAGTGATTGCAATCAACATTGACTTGCCCAAATTTTGCAGAACAACTTAAAGGTCCAAATTACGCATGTACCCTAATTATTATTTAAACTGATACTGATAAAACATTATTTATTGGTGATTAAAATAAGTTTCGAGACGATAGAAAACTATGAACTAAGTCATATTAGACAAACGTCACATTACATAAAATGATAAATGCGTTGGGCTGGAACTTTCTTGTTACTGAAAAATAATGTTACATTCTCAACTTTATGAAAGTTTAAACATTGTTTTCAACACAAAACTCAATACCAATATCAATATTTTCATTCTTTCATTAAATTTTGTTTTAAGAACTCATTGTGTGCGGTCCCAAAA
This sequence comes from Ophioderma brevispina, assembly GCA_023653785.1. Taxonomy (NCBI): domain Eukaryota; kingdom Metazoa; phylum Echinodermata; class Ophiuroidea; order Amphilepidida; family Ophiodermatidae; genus Ophioderma; species Ophioderma brevispina. The sequence goes on from JAMKCH010004219.1 coordinate 1,987, forward strand.
TGATATGCATGATTAGCTCTAATCCAAATGCTGTCTAAGTTGGCCAATACGAAGATTTGTTGATCATATATTCTAATTCCATAATTTAAGTGTGTAAAAAGCATGTTTATCAGCTGTTATTACCCAATGGAAACATTCTGTGTTATATCTGTTGCAGTACCTGTCTTTAAAAAAGGAAAATGTGGTTGGACTCAGATATTCATATTGGGGTTCTGGGCGCAAAACTTACAGTGCCGCATTTGTATAGTTACTATAGCGCCTCCTTTGGTGTTAAATGGGTCCTGCAGGTCACTTGATTTCTGGGGTCATATCTTAAAAAATATTGAATATTGACGCTACCTTATCAATGTTTCAGGGTACATTGCATAACAGTCCCATCTTACCTTACAACAAGAGAATATATTAGTAACTTGCCTTTTGTTCAAAACTTATGGTGCCTGTCACCAAGTGTTGCGTTTTTTGGACACACGGATAGTCAAGAACAAAGTCAACCAATTATATTGCGCCGCCGTACGTCTTCTGACAATACAGAAAGGCTGCGCTGACGTGAGTGGTGCAATCTAGTTCGAGCTGGGGTCCAAGTGTCCCTTAGAACGCGATAAATTAACTATTCTTTTAAATAATCACGTATATGTTCACACTCTATCAGCTACCATTTCGTTGGGGTACGTGTTTTTTTTAATTCAAACTAAAGTTAACCGTTACTTTATGTGCTCGTTTTTCTGTGAGAGTTTTAAATAAGAAAAACATTCCCAAGTGCCACGTTTTCCATAGCAACTCTGGAAGTGAGTCAGTACTGTTTAACCTATACATGTCTTTACCCACCATGAATGTTGGTTTTCATTTTAAATATTGACCGGTCAATCAAACTAAAGACACTAAATTTATTGGATCACGGAAATAAAACTCAAATATTTTTACAAAAAATCGGTGATAAAGCTACACACTCAAATATTATAACTCAATGTTGATTATTAAGAACGGAACAACCCTGCATGTAAGTCTATAGCCAAAATTGAATGAACCTTAGCGCTTGTAAGGAAAAATACGAGGAGATTTAAGAAGTCCCCTGCAGCATACCTGTACAATTATGAGTAGTTAGGACTTATTCTCGTCACACGTGTTTTGCACAGTACAACTCGTCTCCACATTTTCGGATACTAGGATGCACTTTCTAAAGGCGGCTGTGACTAAAGGTTGCTATATCTTTTAATTGCGCGTCGTGAAAGTGTGGTCAGGTTTCATCATCAGTTACTGAGGAGTCGCGAAAGAACCTAGACCCTCCCTCGGTCCACGGTGATAAAATTCTAAGCGACTGAAATTACACTAGACTCTCAATCCATATCTGTTCGCTAATCCCGATTTGTGTAATTCCGAGGAGCCCTGTGTAATTCACATTCTGTGGACCAGTTGGTTGGTATAATAGAGGGCGCGGCATGTCCAGGGGTGCAAGCTGAAGTCTTCAAATTTTTTAGTTTAGCATATCGTTAACAAAGTGAACTCAAAAACCCGGAGACAGAGCACAGACGGGGACAGTCTACGAAGAACCATAACAATCTAACGCGAACGCCTATTCTTAGCTTGTAACACTTTTGTTGGACTCTATCATATTCCAGAGTTTACATTTCGATTTCGTTCGGTTGGGGTGGCCCCCCCCCTTCCCGTCCGACAAGCACGAATTGTATAACCCTATAATGACGGCCCAACCAAAACATAAAAAACATATTGCCTTTCCCTAAAACGGGTTTGTAATGGTCATGAGAATCCTTATTCAGAACGCATATGTTGTTTTTAGTTTGTTTAAATAAATTCTTTGAAGGCATAACGTATAACGCAACATACAAACACAAGAAATGTCCGTGAAATGATTCTGCCATTAAAGTGAATTTCAAAATGTGTTTTGGATCCCCACTTTTGAGAATCCATATTGATGACACTTTTACTAACAAATAATATATAATATGGATTTTAAGTGTTTTTTTTATTTCTAGACCGAAATGTTATCGTGTGTTTTTTTTTTGTAAAATTTCTTTTATTATTTTATGGTACGGTTGAATCGATAGAGAACATATACAAATGTACCAGAAATGGATGTTCAAAAAAACATGGGTGGCCAATTAAAACTTTACCCAAAATTAAACACTTTTTTTAATTTGATATCTGTTGATTTATTTAAGCAATAGTAGAAGACCATCCTGTAGATCCCGTGACCAACTCTGGAGACAAAGATTTGAGCGTCCTTGGGGTTCCCTGATCGATTTAGATTTTGACTTGGCCTTGCCGCCTTCAATTTTCCGGCATTTGGTGATGCATGCCAAATGCACTTGCAGGCAATTACTCGCCTTTCATACAAATTCTAAAAATGCAAGGCCAAAAATGTCCAAAGGTCAATGCACTTTCATCAGTCAAATGGTTAATAGAAACCGATTTTAAAGATGTAAGTGTCTAATTATATGTTTTTTCGTGGCATGACAAATTCAATTTTTCAACTTTAATAGTACAGATGTTAGCCTTGACCTTGAAACCTGAAATAGCCGCCATTTTGCTTAAGGTCAAGAATAACATTTTGAAACTATTTTGGCATGTTTCTTTAATATGTAACCCACGGCATTGCGATTTGCAGGAGGGTCACTTTGGGTTATTAAGGTAGATTGTACGAGTAAACAGTGACAAAATAAAAATAGGACGACTGTAAAATAACAATATCAACGAGGGGGAACGGAGGGTAGGGAATGAGAGAGATGGAAAGAAGCATGAAAACGGAAGAAAAGAGATGGAGGGGGGGGAAGAAAGATCAGATACAAAAAAAGAGGAGGGGGCGGAGAGGGGAGATAGAAAGGGAAGGGGGCCGGAAAAGAGAGAGAAGTGGCGGGAAGATGGAAGAGGAGGGAAGAGGAAGGAGGGGGTAAGGGGGCAAGAAGAAAAGAGAAAGAAACAAACAGGGCAGATAGAATAAAATGATCAAAACACAATTTTAGATGAACAATGGCTCTCCCTTCTGATAAAATACCCCATTCTGAAAGCGTATAAGAGAGGGAAGTTGTACCCATTAATTGATTGATGTAGTGGAGTTCTACTGAAAGCTAATGATTAAACTTAATTTAATCAGTCCAGTCTAATTACATGATGGGGAAGTATCACCCATAATGCATTTGACTTTGAAAAAGTTTTAAATCTTGAAATTTAAAACAAAGTGTTCTTAAACAGGCGGTAGAGGCCAAAAATCCCAAAAGTTCAATGCATGGTTATTGTAAGTTAAAGGTTTATTTTACACAAATATTCCAAATAGATGACCAAAGAGGTTTATAATAAGAACACATATCAATGGTATTATGGTCATGATCGGTGATCCAAGATTGGCGACGCAACTAAAGGTTAGATTAACAATTCTGGATTTGTTTAACTCTACTTTTTTCCAAGTTCTCTATTTTTGATTTGATTTGTGTGTGTAAAATGCACCTTCATGCTTACAGAGACAATATAATCAACTGCTTTAGGGAAATCTCCTTCGTGTATTGAAGAAATTTTCAAAAATTCATCGTCAAAATTCAATTTGGGAAAGCTATGCTATACATATTGTGTAATAATTCCCTACTGAGAAGTTTTCTGACTGTGTTGTCTTCGTCATGCTTTTCCGATCTCGATTTTGTACATTAAAAGCTGTTTGGAATTCAATTGGACCATATGTTAGCAACTTTAAATTTCAGGTGATATTTAAAAAATACTTTGGGTTTTGGTGCAGAATCATCATCAGCTCCATTTTGACTCCTAATGTTGGATAAAAAAAGACTAGCCTTAAAATCTTGACCGCATTAACCCCTGGGCAGATAACGGGAAATTTATATTGCAACCAATAAAGGAAAACTACCAAAAACTAGCCTTATTTTTAGTGACTGCAAATTAACAACAAATAAAGAGCCGGGAGATCATCGGTGCAACCTTCGGCCTCCGATGACGTGGAGGTTACGCAATAAACTTGCCGTTGAGGACAGACCCAATATATGCAAGTCGCCGAGTCCGTAGCATTCTCTTTGAGTTAGATGAATACTTTCCTTGCAGAAGTGGGGTTACCTGGAAGCAGATCGGAACAGCTACCTGGGGTTGTGAAACAGCACCACAACCAATGGAACATCTCTGGTCTTCCCGCTGCTGGTGCACAATGCAAGTGACAAGGACCTTTCGGAATTCATTGAAGCAGCCAGAGGTTGTACCCCTCTCTGGCTGGATCATATTTGATAAACCACTGTGTCTGGACCTCGACTAGGACGAAGAAGAAGAAGAAGCTGTACTTTTAGTACCAAATAACGGAATAATTACAAATCCGAGATTTGCCAGGACGGGTGTTATTTTATCCTGTAGTGTTAACAATGATGGATTCAAGTTTATTGCATCTGCTGCTTCATTCTACTGACCGAATACAAACAAGGCAACTTTTTAGGTTTACTAGGTTTAAATTGGTTTACTGTTGCGGGCTCGTATCGTAGCAAAGAAAAAGCCTCATAATTCCCCACCTATTTGGTACTGATCACGGTATAACCTCTGCCAACGCATTAAAATGGTTATGTCGATTCACATAAATTTAGAAATTAAAGTATGTTTGGCGAGCGATAGCCATTCCTACGATACAGAGAAGATTATATTGTTGTAATCGGGTGGGGGAAACATTTGAACCAGTACAATGATGTGAAAATGCTGAAAAAAATAACATGGTCACTGAATAAGAGTGTAAATATGCAGTGTTATTTTAGATCCACGTGTCCATAATGACTTGTTGCACAGGTCATGTTTGCGGACTAATCAGGGTGCATGCTGAACACGGATTAACATTGTACATAATTATACATTAATTAAAGGAAAAGGTCACATGATCTTCGAAAACAGCACGCAATTAGTCAAGTGTCGGTTCGGGTTACTTCATAGCACTGTGTTATGTCGGGTAACGTTCATATTTAAAATACCTTGTTCTTGGTTGTGTTCAAGCAATCCCTGCAGATCTCTCTTTTATCTCGATCTTGTTTTTTTTTATCGTAATCTGTTCGATTCACTCTCCTTATGTGATCCTTTCACTGAGTGAGTACATATTCGTATAGTAGTTGTAATGGGATTAAACTCACTCTCCGTCGACAATTGTAGGTGTTCAAGGACAAACCTCTGATGTTACTCCTTTAAAGAGATGCAATGCAATCCTCAATTGCCCCCAAGAACCTCAATGGGCGGTTACACTTATTGTTTGTAATTTGGTCAGATCTAGCAAGATCTACATCAATTGGGACAGGAATTACTCTCAAATTCAATTGATCTTCCAGCCATCGGTGATCTTTTTTATACAGTTCATGTTGGTCGTGTGTCGAGAAATGTTTATGTGCTATGACTAGCACAGGACAATGGCTCCTTTCCTATGGGAATTTGTACTCCGTTCGAAAATTTAATTTGAGTGACATGAATAGAGGCGGAAAGTAGAGTGTTCATCATGTACAAATACATGATATTCAGAAATTTTATTATAACAAAGATGTATCTATTTAAGTATCCAAATATTAAACCTTTATTTACAATGGTTATTGTTAAATTCTTTCTCACAATCCTTACATGAAAAAGCATGTAACCTTATAAAGCAAACAAAAGAAAAAATACTGTCTTTTTCTAATTATAAATTATGTAAATTCTCACAGGTCCAACTTGGCAAGTGAGGGTATATCTTTCAAATCTTGAAAACTTTAAACCTTCCTTATCATTGACCAAGGAAACATATATGAAAATTAACTTTATTTTGTGACTGAAGAAAATGAACAACATCAGAGAAGAGCCGGAGATCATCAGTGAAACCTTCGACCTTCGATGAAAAACCTTCAATGACGAGATACGTCAGTATTCAAAGCGGTGCAACGAGGAAGGTTGACAATGTCTGCACAGTCCAAAGTCCGTAATGTCATGGTGTATACTCTTTAGTTAGACTGGAATATCAACAACTATACTTTGTTCGACAAAATAGAGAATCCTGCAGTATCAAAATGATGGATTCACTTTGCTGACAGAATTACAAACCAGACAGACAGTTTTGGCCAAAAAATGCCTTAAATACTGCCAAACAATCTGGTCTGATCAAAGTAGAACCTCTACGAGTGCGGCGATACCATCAAAAAAGGAGACGACTGTGATCATGATGATTGATTACCTTCAATTGCCTACAATCACAGAAAAGAAGGTTAGCTGCATTTAAATTTTTTAAGACTTAGTCTGTAATTTGGTCATGTCTTAGTTGTTCATTGAATTTAGACAGAATGATCTTAAATTCATTTTTGATCCACTGCAACACTGGGCTGGTGTTTTTATAGATCATGCCGGATGTTGTGTTGAGCCACTATGAATGTGCTTACACAGGACAATGTGTATTGTATGACATATTCTTCGAGGGACCCTACACAAAAGACATTCTTTAGAACAAAGGTTTTGTTACGCATTGAACAATTAAGTTATTCAATTAAATTTGTTTCAAGCAATCTTCTATCCATACCTTGACATAACTTGAAATACACAGATTTAAAAAAGTAATATGGGTTTAGTTACATCTTGTTTAAAATAATTGGTCGTTCATCCGGTTGTTCATCTCGATTATTGGTCACTTATCCGGTTACTGGCACTTTGAGGGTTATTGATTGCTAGGTATGCGAATGTCGGCCGGGTGTCAGCACGCGTTGGCGGCAGTTTACGTGGCTGTTTAAGAGCACATCTTGATCCACAGCCTCGTTTCACCAACCAAGGAGTATGAGATGTATAGTATCTAAGAATATTAAGGTTTTACTCCAGATAGGTACTTGCGCAATTTTGTATTTTATGAAATAACAGAGTAACACAGAGGCCTATGGGGCACTTGATACAATATTCACTCATAAAGCATCAAATCGCAACCGTCGGATTTAATGAACATATCGAAAATAACTTAAGAATTATAGGTGAACCATTAAAATGGAGAGATGAGGTCACCAAATATGTACCTTTAAACAATAGAGGGAAATAAGATGGAGGAAACAATGCAGTGAAGTCCAGGGAAATGTGATTGAAGACGTACCATTATCATCCATGAGCTTAGGAGCTTAGGGGAAACTTTAATTTGTGAAACACAACGCAGCAGGTAACTGGTCTATCTTTAATCATACATGACATTGACACACGAGGACAATGACAAAAAGCTGGGATAAATAAGTCTGAGGAAAATTACAAATCGGCACGATAGTATGACCTGGACACAAATCTTTTGAGATATAAGCTAGCCTAAATTACTAGCTTAATTCTTGGAGGCTAAGTAATACGTGTGGTAAGTCCGCATGTAACTCAGATTAGTAAGAAAGAAATTATATAGTAAGCCCAAGGTCTAACTCGGACAGGTGTAAGAAACGAAGTGTCCCCATTGGAGCGTGGCGGCACCAGACCTCTTTTCTGGGACGGGGGGGGGGGGGGGGGTAAACGGGGGGCAAAGTGAAAGTGTGGGGGGGTTACGTTTGGTTTTTAGTGGCGGGGGGGTGCAAAAAGTGAAAGTCTGGGGGGAAAAAAACATCAACATTTGGATCTTTTTAAAGCCATATTGGCCCCAAATCGCTGATTTCCCCAAAAAAATGTTTCTGGTGATTTTTGGTCCCAATCGACTGCTCTTTTGCCAAAAATCCGTTCATTTTTTTCTTTCGCGGGGGGGGGGGGCAAACTAGGGGGGAAGAAAAAAATTTAGGGGTAAATTCTCCCCTCCCCCCCCCCCACCGTGGCCGCCGCCACGCATGAGAGAGGCGTCCTAGCTACCAGTGTCGTCAACATTGTCGGAATAAATGTGACTCGTTGTGCACGAGGCTAGGTGGGTACAGTGCTGGAAACAAATGACGCGTACAACACTCATGGAACGAAAACAATCAGAAAGATGGGTGGTAGGACACTCAGTCAACGGACACTGTATTTCATGACCTGGTAAAGTCAGATTTTGAAAACACAGTATGATAAAATTTGATTTGATTTTTAGCAAAGTTTTTTCCAAGTCATCCATATCACTGTGAATGTTAAAATTTGTGCGAGTCACGACAATGACATGTATTTTGAAACACCCTTCCTCGACCGATAACTAATGTTCTAAGAATTTTCCATCCATATAATGCAATTGTACAGTAATAAAATCTTGTATGGTGTGTTTTGTACAATGTTTGACCAGATATTAAGGTATCTGTCAATCTCTGAGTTTAATAGTAATACAGCTATTTAATGGTTTTACCGTTAGATATGATTTCAATATCGTGGGTAGGGGTATTTTCGAGTAATATTCATCACAAATGTCCAAATGGGCGGTAAAATAAACTATCAAACTAACCAGCATTTTAAGTTTAAAAACCAGTTTATTCATAGTAAAATGGTTTAAGCAAAATCGCTGCATTGCAAAAATAAGATGGGTAGTTATCTGGGAGAAATATGAATTAATTATTGAATCTGACGACTATTTGTCTAAAAAAATTAAAAAGCGGCGTAAACCATGTTTAGCACATCAAAGGAGAATTATGGTTTTTGAGAAAACTTTTTGGGTCGATTAGTTGGCCTACAAGGCATTCTCAAATGCCGTAAGTATAACACTTAATATATGAATTTTGAGCTGGCAAAAACACACCGCACTTTACATAGGACAGTTCTTAAAGCCACAACAGTCAATTTTTTTAAAAATTTCAAAAATGGCAATTTTTGGTATCTAAACTGTTGGGTTCATTAAAAAACCACCTTATACTGTTCTTGTGAAAACAGACACGAAAACACTTTAAAGTGGTCTTGAAGATGCCCTTTAGGACTTTTGTTGGCTAATAAAAGTCGGATCCCGGACTGTATTAGTGAACAATACAGAAAATTATTTCTACAAAACTGGAGTGTTAAGGATGCAACGTACAGGGTTGTTACTACAACCGTTCCCATACAACTGTGCAAAGAAACTGAATTCTTTGATGAAAAAATAGGGGTGCGATTTGTTCAATTTTGAAGATATCGTGCATGGCTTTAAATATCCCACAGATTTTTCTATGGCCATGCCACAAAACTGGCACGCATACAAGCCTCACTGAGGTGTTATTCTAAAAATTAACGTCTGCCCGTCCGGAAGCGTTGGGAGTATTGAAAGGGAAGTGGGACGAGGAAAAAAATTTTGAAAAGTATGAACTCAACACACCTGTCAAGTACCCTCAAGCATTGATGACCACCTACTTGAATCGACAATTTTTATAGATTGTTGTCAACAGCCTGACTTCCCTGGTTGAAAAGTGTAATTACACGACTGACTACCCACAAATGTGTATTGTCTTATAACGCAGTGAAGTCGATGTCACTTCACTCAGGAATTACAATATCAAAAACAGTAGTGCCCAAGCAAGATAAAAATGGATAACAATTGTTTATTTAGTATTATAAAAACGTAAATATATGTCGATTGTCAGAAATGTTACAAAAATAATTTAAGCAAGGGTTTTTAAAACTAAAAATCACTAATCAACGATGAAGAAAGTTTTATTATCTTTCTTTTTTAATTGCAGCATTGATAACATTTGTTTAAAGGGAAACTCCTTTAATGGCGACAAGGATATCTTCCAGACTAACGTAAGCGGTAATGAGATCACTTTTACTAATAGATGTAGGTCACTGTCGTTCACTTCGCGTGCACTGCATGCATTTTACTTTGCGTAGACAATCCTTTTAAAAGTATGAAAGAAAGAAAAATTGTTACCCCTCTTCGAAATTCTTGTCTGTCTAGACTGAAAAAATACACAACAATTCGCAAAATAATTGTGAGGATTTCCTTGTGGCAGCGTAGGCAGCAGCAGCGCTTTGAATTCTTGGGAAAATACGCTAGACAATGTCGGTTACTTATTATTATCATTATTCACCTTTTGCACGTTTGCCATTGACAGACAGATAGAGCCTCGAATTGCCATTGGAATGAATGAGAGGTATACATAACAAGAGAGAATCGGACCTTATCGAAATGTTGTGTTATGGCTAAAAAGTTCGAGGCTTTCATGACCTCCTATGCAGTATTGTTATCAAGTGCTTTGTTTTTATTTACAGTCTCGTAAGTGCAAGTGGGGTGGATATGGGTTCAAATTATTTCAATTGTCTTGTAACTTGTGGCAAGTCGCGGGAATCAAGTTATTTTTCAATAGTATGGTATATACAATCCACCCAAAAAAAAAACGAAAATCGATCCGATACGGCATGCCCCAACAAACCACCATTTATTGATTTGGTCTTTGGCATAAGAAACAGTGGCCAGCATTGGGCATCAATTGAGGAGATGGGAGGTATGATAAGATATATTTGAGGCCGTGTTTTGTATTCCCGCCAGGGATGTTCTAGTTTAGTAGTATAGGTACCATCAAGGCGATCTTGAAGCTGTGCTTCATGGTCCAAGTTTCGCTCTCCAAATCTACGTAAGCCCTTTGTAGAGACTTGACTGTTGACTTGGAAATTTCACTTGATGCTGTTGCAGAGATATTATGAAATAAGATTACAGGCGGTCGGCAATGAGCACGTGCAAAAATCTCACCGTGGTGCAAAAAATGAGCACGCAAATCTATGAATGTCTAATCTGCATAGTGTTTGCTCGGGGAAATACCACATTACTTACTAATCAGAGAAACATTTGAAAAAAGTAATCCGAAATAACATATCATAAGTACTTCATGTTCCATCCAATAAATAACGCTTCTAATTACCCAATCACCAGGAGAATGTCCAAACCTGAGTTGGTCTGTTGAATATTTCAGTTTCATTTTATTAGACGCAGTGTATGATATATACCATTTACAGAGTGAGTAAAAAAAACTATACACGTTTAAAATTATAGTTGTGTCGTAGAATTGAATCAGTTGTTAAGGAATTGTTATCCGGGTTTCAGTAATTTGTACGAAAATGATGGTGTCAAAATATGAATTCAAAGTCTCCAGATAATTACTAAAATATTATATTTTGAAAGCTACAATTTTGCTTTACAATTTTACTATGAATTACAACTGGTTTGTTACTTAGTAGTTACTCACCGCCAATTTGGGATATATTGTAGCAATACCATTTGTGATGCAATATTACTGAGGAGACTTAACAAAATCCTGTTTGGCCGATTTTGAGCCAAACCAAGATGATGAATCGTTACATAGGAGTAAACGTGGTCTCAGCAGTTGATTTGAGTATAAAAACATGTAACACCAAATTAGTGTTAAACAATAGAAGGGGGGAGTGAATGAGAATAACTGAAGGATTTTATAAAATACATATCCGGAGATTACCAAAGAAAAAATTCTGAGTGAAAAAAAAATCAATTCCCAATTAAGGAAAGATAAGATAGCTGAGTGTAAGAACCACAGTTTATTTCGGTTCAGCAAAGGATTTCATGATTTTAAACCTAAAACGAAAATTTGGAAGCCAAGTGAACCATATAGAAGGTTTGTATTCCGCTTGAAAAACACCAGCGCGGTGTTGAAGTTTTTAAGTTTTTTTCCAATATTAATTTACAGAAAACTTCAGCTTTAGTTCTTCTCGGCATTTATGGACGACTGAGTATACTGTATTTGGGCAAAAATATTACCTTAGGAATGGAAAACAAACATCCTCTGAGCGACTCTTTATGATTGAACAATGGTATTTTGTTGAAGATATTTACTTATAATTATGTTCTCACACAATAGACCGTTTTATTACAAACCTTATATGTTTTTGTGGAGAAGAAATCGATTACCATCTGAAATTGCATATGTGGAAATTGTCTGTGCTATACTGTGTTATGGTATACGTCTTTGTCAGTCTCCCCCGTAGTGTATGGGTTAAAAATCGGCCAAACAGAATTTTACGGTCTCTCCACAAAATTGATATAGTTTTCTGAACCCAAAGTTTCCCGAAACACCAATAAAAATCTTCTTCTGATAGCCTGGTGTTTATCCCTTTAAACAACCCAAACATCAAGCAAAAATAAGTTTAACCTTTGAAGAAAAACTCTTTCTGAATGTAAGGGGTTTTTATTGACTCACACTGTCTATGCCAGATGAACGAACCAGCTAAACTTAACGCTCTTCATACGACCACCATATTGGACAAAAGCACCATATCGTCAACGTACTTCATTCGATTATGTGCATTACATGTTTGGGGATAGTGAAATTATGCTGCAACCAAATTACAACCTTAGCCTAGGTACGCATCAATTGGTAAAGCTTGTAGTCCCCTGTCCCGCAGCGGTTAGATCGAAAATATGATGAATGATTGGTACCAACCGTACCATCAAGGCGATCTTCAAACTGCTGCTTCACGGTTTTTTTTTTTTCAAGTTTCGGTCCCATGAATAAATCCTTTCTACGCAGCGGTGTAAGAAGACCAGCTTTTTGTAGACTTCGCTGCTGACTTGAAGATTCCACTTGTGTCGTTGCAAGATATTGGTCCTCTTCATGAATGATATTATTGACCTCTCACATACACTAACATTAATATGGAAAAAAAAAAAAAAGGGTTTTTTTAAAGAATAAACATGGTTATTTTTCCCAATATAAATAAGTCTACAGTTTTAACAAAGATGAAACAGCGGCTAAAATAACCAACGGCAGCAACGTTGAAGGTAGTTTTTCTAAGTGTCTGGGTGTCCGAGCCAACTGTATAGAATTGTCCCGGCCCGAGTGTTCGGGCAAATTAATGTCCATACTTACAAGAACCTTTGTTCTAAAGATTTCCGCTTTTGTTATGTCCTCGGAAGCCCCTACCAACATTTGGCATAATTTTTTGGACATATATCAAGAAATGTTCCAAAAAAAAGAATAACAATTTAGACATTTTTGACACAAGTTTGACATATCAAATTTGTGACATAGCTCTTGGTCAAAGTATGTCAAAAATCAATTTGACATACTTTTGATATATGTTAAATTTGTGTCGACATTATACTTTTGATACATATTTGACGTACTTTTTACGTAAAAATGTATCAAATGCTGTTGCGTCAAAAATTATGTCAAAAAAAAATTATATTTGACATACTTTTGATTTTATTCTAAAATTGTTGTCAAAAACGTGTTAAATGTCATTATGTCAAAATTATATCAAATGAATGACATTTAACATACTTTGACATAAGCCAAATACATGTCAAATGCTATTATGGTAAAAAGAGATCGTTTGATATATTCCAACTTTGCTTCAAAAAGTTTGGAATGTTACCTCAGAAGGGTCTCCAATACAGTGGCATAAGCAGATTTTGAAGCGGGGCAAAGCAATTGCGCTAGTTTCATAATAAAATAAAATATATGTATGACTTATTCCTAGGAGTTGTTTGTTTATTAGGCGGTCGGTAATGAGCACATGCAAAATTCTCACCGTGTTTGCAAAGATTAAGCGCGCAAATTTCTGAATGTCCCTTTAAGAAATTATAATCTACGTAATGCTCGTTCGGGGTAAATACCACTTTAGGTACTCCTCAGAGAAACGTTTGAAAACGTAATCCGAAATAACATATCATAAGTACTATTATGTTCCATCCAATAAACAACGCTTCTAATTACCCAATCACCAGGAGAATGTCTAAACCTTCTGTGTGTCTGTAAAAATGGTCAGTTTCGACATAGACTACATAATGCATGAGAGCTCCCTCTCTTGTGAATCCACACATTTTCTTCTTAAGACGTCGTAAGAGAGATGCGGGTGAATAGTAATGCGTTAGAAACTCTGTCTGCGTTTACCGTCTGTATATCAATGAACTTCAAACTCAATTCCAGACAGGGCAATGTCCGCTTTTGATAATAAATGGCATCTGCACGTGACGACGGAAACACAAAACAAGTTAAAAATGTCGACGACGACCTACATCCGCGTTTTAGAAAGTATTGGTTTCGGGTTCAAGTTATTCTTGAAGGTATATCCTGTCACAATTCTTAACGAGGTCAATTTACAAGAAAATGTTATCAATGCTGTAGTTTCAAGATTCAGGTAAATAACGAAAAGGGGTTTGCAAACAAGATGAATTGTGTTATATAAACACAAAGTGCACATGAGAATTTCCCGGGGGAGGCACTCATGTGAAAGAGTCGTTCGAGTACTATACTTATGCTAGACTTTCAACATTGGAACTTACGGTGACGGGAAAGAGTGTCAAAATCCCGGAGCAAAATTAGAGAATCCATGTTGATGACAAATTATTGACAGCGAAACTCCTGTAAATGTTTTATGTTCACCTATTATGAGCCAAATTTTATGGGCAAAGTCCTTTGGGAAAGTGGTTTTCCATTTTTTCGACGAGATAATTTTGTGTGAAACGAAAAAAAAATCGGTCTTGCACCGCCATTTCTCACTTAAATCAACCATAAAATTATAACGGCATCTTATTTGGCTAGAAGACCAATCTTGACATATTAAACCGAACCCACACTCCCTAAAGTTGTAAGGAACACTGTTGTGTTGTGCAAGTATCATTTCCAACATGCTGTTGTCATTCTTGAAAGGTCATTGTCCTGCATATAGTGAAAACCGCATTAAACATACACGGTCATACATGGCGTCCTATATAGATCTACTAAAATCAGCCTTTAAATGAAAGCTTTGGAGTCAAGTTTAATTTAAAAAGTTATACCTGTCAAAATTCACAGAGACCTTACCTGAGATATTAAGTATATATAAACCCCAACTCCTATCAGTTCTAAGCATTACTGCCATGACTGATTTGTCGTAGCACTGTCTGCATGTTGATGCCATTCTAGATGAATTCTGCAACAGATACGATTTTACGAAAGGCCATTGTCCTATGTCTGGTGAGGACCACATTAAAAATGCTATACACGGTTATACACGGCGTTCTACTTCTACTAAATCAACCTTTAATGAAAAAAACCTCGGAGTTAAGTTTAATTTTAACAGAAAGTAATACCTGTCAAAATGTCATAGGGACCTTGGATGAGACAAGTATACCGAGAGATCCGAACTATGTCAATGCATGGAATGTCCGTGCAGGGTCCTGGTGCGATGCTAACAACGGATCACAGTTTTCCTTTCGATCTGTTCAGGTTATACACCACTAACATGGCTACCGTAAGGACCAAAATCTGGGACGGACTATTGAAAAAAATACTTTAAAATATCGGAAAATGCACTAGTTATATTAAGAAAGTGATGTAGTTTCATGATTGACATGGTATGTTTTGTTTTCAAATTAAATGGCGTTTGGACAGCAAGGTTGATGCAATTTACTCCGCGCTCATCAATTTCATCTCGATTGGCCCAGTACTAGCCAGACCAAGAGCATTTAGCCCTGGGCGTTTGCATTCACCACATGTTGAAAATTCGGTCATTTGGTGAATTTAGCCTGTACTTTGGCCGATATTGTTGTATTTCCTCTGTCAAAGTTTTAAATAAACATGATCAAAGTCGCCCGTTTTTCCATATACTGCTGTGTATAAGTGAGATAGGCCTAGTGGTGTTTAATCTTAAGGTACACTTGGATCGCGCCTTAAAAAGAAATGTCTAAACTACGAGATCTAGTGTGGCAGTTAGTGAGAGAGAGAGGAGAGAGAGAGACAGACAGACAGACAGAGACAGAGAGAGAGAGAAAGAGAGAGAGAGAAAGAGAGAGAGAGAAAGAGAGAGAGAAAGAGAGAGAGAAAGAGAGAGAGAAAGAGAGAGAGAAAGAGAGAGAGAGAAAGAAAGAGAGAGAGAGGAGAGAGAAGGAGGAGGAGGGAGAGAAATACAATCTGAAAATATATAATGTGGTTGTTTTAACATAATGGAAATTTAATGGCAGATGTTTTAACTCTATGTCTGCTATATCATGTTTTAAAAGAAGCTGTTTAAGACTTCGTCTTAGCTCTTAACAATGAACAAACAGAGGAACATGGTTTGCAAGTTTTGAAAAAAATACACATTAACACATTTTAAGGTACATTATGTAGTTCTATAGTGTACGTACCAAAGATTGTGTAAAATTTTTTGGCCAATCTGCAAACTATGTTACCTAGTTTAGCCAACCGTTATTTTAGTGTACAAGGTGTAGAAAAGTCCCTCTGGTACCCAACTACTTCACACAAGAAAACCAGATGAATTACGAAAGAAAATCAGATGAATCACAGAAGAAAACCAGATGAATTACGAAATGTATACCACATGTGGATTTTAATAAGACAATGACATAAAAACATGGGCTATTTTATCTGGAAATTGGGGGAACCATTACTTTCGAAAATCACTAATTTGAGAGAAAAAGAAAAGTATTGCTATTGCTTCTCGTTTTAATACCAAACATTAAATACCTAATTGGTTTTTGATCTACTCTTGAAGATGTACATTACCTAATTGTAAAAAGCACAGTGTCCCCTGGAGTTTGTACAACGTCATACTTGGAAAATAAAAAGCGGAGCGGAGTAATTATGTTAAAAATATTTTTGACTATTTATTTAGGTGTATATTAATACCTGATAGCAAATAAAATCTGCCTTTAATAACTACAATTTTAGACATAAAAAAGTTACAGCCCAAGATTGGTAGCTACAAAACCAGTTAACTGCGTGGGTATTTTTTTTTTTTGGGGGGGGGGGGACCTGTCCGTTCGTTTGAAGTGATACCTCTGCGTTTGTTTTGCAAACCATCCCAACTATACAAAAATCATATCAGTACTTCACTATGTTCACCAAATAATCGAAGTATGCAATTTACCAATAGTAAGAATTATCGTTAGTTTCATATCAGCACAAACTACATTGTAAATGCAGGTAATGGCATTTGTAGGTCAGCAGCTGCCTTTGTAGGTTCAGCGATCGTAAAAAAGTGTCACGGCAGAATAATAAACCTAACCGTAATACTGTCTACTTTTTCAGTCTGAATGGGAATACGATTTGAGTTTCAAATCCAAAGAGACCTAAAGCATTGTCCTGTGAATGGCAATGAAAACAACAAACGTGCTAAAGATGTTGACCTAAATCTATGAGAAATATTTGCATCAGGCAAATATTAATGGCGAAGATAATTCCGTTCACCATGAATGCTTTACCAAACATTGGGGAATATTGAAAGAGTAGATCAAGTTAATAAAAGAAATGTTTATAGGTATAAGTATCATGTTGCAAGAGCAATCCATTGCAATATTTGCGCAAATCCAACGTCTTTGTTGTTTAATCACTCTATTGAGTTCTAAAATAGGTTTTTGTAAGATACATGTCAAATGTTATTGTGTTCAAAAGGGATAATTTGATATACGCCAAATTTGTTTCAAACAGGTACAGCCTTATTAAGGTTCAAGGTCATCCTGGGGGTAAACGTTACCCAGGGCTCCGATTTTGTTGAAACTGGTGTCAAATTGTTCGTCTTGCCTTATATTACAATGTTTGGTATTTGGTTTCGTAATTCATGGGCAAAATGTAACAAGGGTCAAGGGTTCTATAGGGGTCAGCAAAACTTGACCTCAAATTGTATACAGAGCTGTCACCCAAAGAATTGAAATTAATTTGCTGCTTCAGTATGACCAGGGCAATAATTTGACACCGGTTTCAACAAAATCTGAGCACTGGATTTTTTTGCCCCAAAATGACCTTGAACCTTATCAGGGCTGTAGCCGAGTAACTAATGTCGGAACTTATACAAACTATACCTTTTTTAATCCATATAATGAGACAAATACATTGGTGTACATTTAAACACAATTTGACCTGATTTCAAATTTACCCGTGTACTAATTTTACCCCCTTATTTTACAAAGTTGGGCCCCACATTTCCCAGAGGTTGAACCCAAGAATTCTGATTAAGCACCCTTCAAACTATATAAAAACATCCTCAAACCTTCTTCCCCAAACTTCTAGAATGGGATTCTCGTTTATAACCCTACTAATGCATTTTTAGCTTGCTAGGGCACTACCGTTTTTAATATTGTAATTCCTGAGTGAAGTGACATCGACTTCACTGCGTTATAAGACAATGCACATTTATAAGAAGTCAGTCGTGCAATTAGACTTTTTCAACCGGGAATTCCAGGGTTGTTAACAGCAATCTATAAAATTGTCGATTCAAGTAGGTGGTCATCAATGCGTGAGTGAGGGTACTTGACAGGTTGTTGGGTTCATACCCTTTCCTCATTTTGCCTCGGTTACTTCACTTTTAATACTTCCAGGCTGTCCAGTTTTGGCCATGCTATAGACATTCTTGTAAGAACTGTCCAATGTATGAAGTGTGGTGAGTTTGGCCAGCTCAAAGGATTGTATATTCAAATGAGTGTTATACTTACGATATTTGAACGACATCTTATGGCCAACGAATGGACCCAGCAAAGTGTCTCTCAAGAACAATAAATTCTCCTTTTGATGTGCTGAACATTGTTCACCCACGTTTTTTTTTCTATTAGACACAATGTATGATATATACCATCTACAGAGTGAGTCCAAAAAACTATACACGTTTAAAATTGTATGTTGTGTCGTAATTTGATATCATTTGATAAGGATTCTTCGAATTGTTACTCCGGGTTTCAGTAATTTTTACGACAAATGAGTGTCAAAAATATTAATTCAAATTTCTCCAGATAATTACTAACATCTTGTATTTTGAAATGCTACAATTTTACTATGAATACAGCTGGTTGTAAACTTAGAATACTAGATAGGAGTTTTGTAGTTTACTCACCGCCCAATTTGGGATATATTGTTAGCAATACCATTTGTGATGCAATATTACCCGAAAATACCCCTACCAACGATAGTTGAAAATGGATATCTAGGGTAATCCAATTAGAATGCTGTATTACGTATTACGTCAGAGATTGGCAGATACGTGATAATATTGGTCAACCAATGTACAAAAAACATACCAATAAAATGTTTTATTAATTGTACAATTGTATATGGTGGGCGATTCTTAGAACATGAGTTATCGGTCGAGCTAGGTTTTTCGAAAATACATGTATTGCGTGACTTGCACAATATTTTAAGAAATGATTTGGAATATTGTGCGAAAAAAATCCACCAAATTTATGATAACGGTGTTTTCAGAATCTGATTTTACCAGTCAGTGTTAGACTTGGGCTTGCTATGATACTAAATTCATGCGGACTTCATGCACGAATGACTTAAGCCTCAGGTTATTAAAGCTATAATTTAGGCTAGCTTATTTCAAAAGGATTTGTCGAGGTTCATAATATCGTGCCGATTGTAAATTTCCTCAGACTTATTTGATCAATTGTTGCTTACAATTCTGTTAAATTGCATTCTTGTCCTCGTGTATCAATGTCATGTGTGGTTAAAGCTAGACCACTTACTTGCTGCGTTGGATTCACAAATTGTGAGTTTAATTGAGCCCAATTAAAAGTCTACACGATTATGTTAATCAACTCAGTAAAAACGGATCGACATCAGGAAAGTGAGAAAAGAGTTCCATATGTACCCCTCTTCCAAATTCTACAGGAAACAAATTATTTCTATTTATGGCCTAACACTAAAAAATACCCTAACCCTAATGCCAAAAATAAAAAACAATTGTTACATGTAGAACTTTGAAGGGGGGTACATATGGAACTCTTGCCGAAAGGGGATTATCGAGATTAAGATCAAAATCAAGATCGAGAGAAAAAAAAGAGAATTCGCATGGATTGCGAAAAAAAATAACAAAACAGTACCTATGTAGAAGGTATTATAGAACACGAGACGTTAACCCGACATAACACAGTGCTATGAAGTAGCCTAACCGACACTTGACTTGACACTCGAAGATCATGTGACATGTTTTCCTTTATTAATCTAATGATATCTAAAATTTATAAGCCGTGTTCATCATTCACCCGTGAGTAGTCTCACAAACATGAGCTGTTCCAACAAGGTATTTGGACACGTGATCTAAAATTACACTGATACATTCTGCACTCTCTCTCTAAGCCCTAAGCTCTTGGTTAATGGTAGGTCTTCGTCACATTTCCTGGAATTTTGTGGTTCAATATAGCCTTATAAAAGGTTATTTTCGATATGTCAGTTGAATTCGATGGTGCGATTTGATGTTATGAGTGAATATTGTATCACGGTGTCCCGTAGGCCTTTTTTTATAGTTTGATGTTAAGTACTTATCTCATGGTTCATCTTTTACAATACCTGTTGTATTACTATGTTTTAGGCTAAATAGTAATTACTCTCTATTTTGTAAAGCGCTTTGACCTTGTTTTGAGAAGGCGCTATATCAAATGCATTGTATTGTATTGTATTGTGCTATAATTCCTGTCATTTCAGAAAATCCAAAATTTCTTCTGGAGTAGACCGAATATGGAGGTAAAACTGTACTTATTCTTAGATAAACTACAAATCTGAATCCTTGGTGGAATCACAAAATGCCCCTTTAAATTCCAAGGTAAACTGCCGCGACGCGTGCTGACACCGGCGATATTCCATACGGCAATCAATACCTCAAAGGGCCAATAACCGGATAAATGGTCAATAATCGAGATGAACAACCGGATGAACGACCAATTATTTTAAACAAGTTGAAACTAAACCCATATTACTCTGTTATTTAGTTATTTCAAGTGAATGTAAAGGTATAGGATAGAAGATTGTGAAAACATAATTTAATTTAATGAACTTAATTGTTCAATGCGTACAAAAACCTTTGTTCTAAAGAATTTTTTTTTTTGTGTGTGTTAGGGCCTCGGAAGTATATGTCATACAAGTACACACTGCCCTGTGTAAGCACATTCAATATTCTCAACACAACATCCTGCATGACTCTATAAAACACCAGCCCAGTGTTGCAAGGAATCAAAATGAATTTAGAGAGCAATTTCTGTCTAAAATTCATGAACAACTAAGACCTGACCAAATTACAGTACGCACAACAAAGTATTGCAACATGCAACATGCAGAAAAAAGATTTCAGAATCACAAAATGATTTCAAAGTGTACCAGCGGTTCTTAACCACACATGACGCATAGA
Organism: Ophioderma brevispina; assembly: GCA_023653785.1. Taxonomy (NCBI): domain Eukaryota; kingdom Metazoa; phylum Echinodermata; class Ophiuroidea; order Amphilepidida; family Ophiodermatidae; genus Ophioderma; species Ophioderma brevispina. Next base: position 22,918 of record JAMKCH010004219.1, read on the forward strand.
ATATCAAAGTTGTGTTTTTCAAAACAAAATGTTATTCCCCAGAATCCTGGAGTGCGAAAAACATTTTCATTTGAATGCCATGTTCCCTAAATATGGCGGATTAAAAAAGCTGGCGATTGATAACTTGCCGATTGCACCCCAGAAGGAATACAGCCACAGGAACGATACAAATGACTCCCAAATAGCCGCTAAATGAATTGTACGGGTTGTTATGATTTACTCTAAATGTTTACGGGAGAAAAGTGCAGTGCTTGTGTAAACAAGAAATGAGATAACGTCAATGGACGACAGTGGTCTTTTAAAAAAAAGCGGAAATTTTTTAGACATCCGCATTACAATTTGAATGATAAATCACGTGGTATGCGCGATTCATGTCTGAATACTTATTCACATTCCACTACAAACAGTGTAATGTCATCGGTATGAATAAAAAGTTCTTTTCAAGTTACCACGTGACCACTTTCTTGCCATTCAATTTCCCAAGTCCAACAGCGATGTAGTTGCTCTCATCTTCCATTGACGTTATCTCATATCCGGTTCACACAATCACTGCGCTTTTCTCCCGTAAACATTTAGAGTAAACTCCAGCAATTCATTAAGTGGCTATTTTGAGTCATTTGTGGCGTTCCTGTGTCTGTATTCCTTCTGAGGTGCAATCGGCAAGCTATCTATCGCCAGCTCTTTCAATCCGCCATATTTAGGGAACATAGCAATCAAATCAAAATATTTTTCGCACTCTAGGATTCCGGGAAATAACTTCTGTTTCAAAAACACAACTTTGGCATTACAATTTGAAATCATTTTGTGATTATGATTTTTTTCCCTGCATGTTGCAATACTTTTGTCCAGTGTGTGTGTATATAAAACAATGACTGCAGCTACCTGCTTTCTGTGACGTAGGGTGGTGAAGTTGATCATCACAATCATCTTCTTTTGGATGGTATAGCGCACTGGTAGAGGTTCTACATTGATCAGTACAGATTTGCGGGAATTATTATGCTTTCTTGCCAAGAGCTGTCTTGTTTGTTTGTTTGTATTCTGTCAGAAGAATGAATCCATCATTGATGATACGTCAGGATAAATAAAAAGGGGTATTGATATTATTCCTCCTATTTAGTACTAATCAAAGTATATTTGGTGACGTATTCATCTAACTAAAGAGTATACACCATGACATTACGGACTTTGGACCTGCATGCATTGGTTCTGCCCTCTGCATTAAGTTATAAAAAGACTGAATTTCATGTGTTGGTACATATGACACTCTTTACTTTCAGCCTCTATTCATGTCACTCAAATTCGATTTGCGACGGAGTACAATTTCCCATATGAAAGAGCATTATCCTGTGCATAGCCATAAACACATTAAACATACTCGACATAACGACCTACCTGACTGTATAAAAAAGATCAGCCGATGGCTGGGAAGAATCAAATTGAATTTAGAGAGTAATTCCTGTCCAAATTGATGTAGAGCTTGCTAAGAGATGACCATATTACAAACATTAAGGTAGGATCATCGGATAAAATGGTCTTACAGAAAAATTACCATAAAATCAAATCCCCTAAATCAATTTAGTCCAAACTTGATTATGGTAAGGATTGAACTTTCCTCCAAATATTTTTGCAGTTTCGTGACAGTGCGATTTGTTTTAGTGTTTTTATTTATTTTTTAAAAATTCCCTAATTTTTTCATTCAATAATTTTCCCCAGCCTAAATGGAAGGTGCTTTTCAACTGAAACTCCAGGGATATATGTATAAACAAAATACCTATATTCTCACGTTGGCTTTTTGAAATCAAGTGTTTAATTTTTAGAAAAATGATTTTAGGGAAAAATAATTTAGGGAAAATAAAAAACACCTGTAATTTAAAATAGAAACACTCAATCTGCAAAATCTAACGTGAGAATTTTCTAAATTTGATTTCCTTTCATATGACCCCTTATTCATCACCAAGGGAGTTGTAGTTCCTTCTAGGAAAAATTCTGAAAAGTGGAAACTTCAGTATTTCTAGAAATAATCGGCCAAAAAAGGTGTTGTTGCGACCACCTGTTCTTTGTTTTTAATGACATACAGAAAGATAAAAAATTCTATGGATATTTGATATTTCTCTAACCATAAAAAAACAAACACCAATCTTATAACTCATCAATTACTTGAGAAAGAAATGAAATAAAATGTGTAGTTTTTCACAAAATTGCCCCATTTTGGTCCATTTTCTATACTGCCAAAATCAGTCCCTGTACAAAGTCTATGGGAATTTGAAAATGCATTATGTGACCTATCTCCAAACGCCTTTTTTGGAAAAAATTAAAATTTGGCACACATGTTTCTTTCACCAATACCAACATTTCATGAGAATTTCAATGAGATCTGGGCACGAAGCCGTAGCCGATGGCAATTAAGGAATTGTTTCTCTTTAAAGGAGTAAAATCAGAAGTTTGTCTTGAATTTACAATACACATTGTTCGACGGAGCGGGTAGTTAGCCCACTTAAAACTACTATACGATTATTCTACTCAACTCAGTGAAAACGGATCAACATCAGGAAAGTGAACGAACGAGATTACGATCAAAATCAAGATCGAGTGAAAGAGGGAGAATCTGCAGGGATTGCTGAAAACACCAGAACAGTAGCTATGAAGAAGATATTTTAGAACATGAGACGTTAGCCCGACATAACACAGTGCTATGAAGTATCCTAACCGACACATGACTAATTTGCGTGCTGTTTGCGAAGATCATGTGACATTTTCCTTTATTAATGTAATGACATTTAAAATTTATAAGCCGTATTCATCATGTACCCGTGAGTACTCTCACAAACATGAGCTATGGACACGTGATCTAAAATAACACTGCTATATTCTACACTCTTCTTTCAGCGAGCATGTGACCTTTTCTTTTCAGCATCATTGTACTGGTTTAAAGGTCCCCCACCCGATTACAACATTTAATCGTCTCTGTTTCCGCAGGAACGGCCATCGCTCGCCAACATACTTTAATCCTACATACATTTGAATCCTACATACCATTTTAATGCGTTGGCAGAGGTTATACCGTGATCAGTACCAAATAGGTGGGAATTATTAGGCTTTTCTTGCTACGTCCGCAACATTAAACCAATTTTATTTTCTGCCTAAAAAGTTGCCTTGTTTGTATTCGGTCAGTAGAATGGAGCAGCAGATACGATAAACTTGAATCCATCATTAATAGTTAATACTACAGGATAACACCGGGCAAATCTGGATATTAATATTATTCCGCATATTTGGTACTGAACAAAGTACAGTTGTGAAGCATTGATCTAACTCAAAACGCATACTCTTTGACACTACGGACATGCGACTTGCATATATTGGGTCTGTCCTCTACGACAAGTTTATTGTAACCTTCCTCGTCATCGAAGGTCGAAGGTTTCACTGATGATCTCCGGCTCTTCATTTGTTGTTAATTTGCAGGCACCAAAATAACGGCTCGTTTTTGGTAGTTTTCTTTTACTTAGTTGGTTGCAATATAACTTCCCCTTATCTGCCCAGGTGTTTAATGCCGTCAAGATTTAAAGGCATACTCTTTTCTTTTGCTCCAACATTAGGAGTCAAAATGGAGCTGAAGTAATGATGATTATTCACCCACCCCAAAGTATTTTTAAATATCACCTGAAATTTAAAGTTGCTGACTATAGACCGTATTCAATAGCCAGCCATGTTAGTGGACAAGATAGACGCATTCCAGTACCACAATACATTCACCTGTCAATGATCCCTGTGCAGTCGCTAAACATGGATCGATTGACAGCTTAATGTATTGTAGTCCTGGAATGTATGTATGCATCTTGTCCACCAACATGTCTGGTGGTTGACGTCATATTGAATACGGCCTATATGTTGCTAACTATAATTATGTTCATTTAATTCCAAACAGCTTTAATGTACAAAATCCGAGACCGGTAAAAGCATGATGAAGAAAAACACAGTCAGGAAATTTCTCAGTAGGGAAATATTACCCAAAATGCATATACTAGCTTTCCCAAATTGAATTTTGACCGTGCAACTTTTGAAATTTCTTCGATACACGAAGGAGATTTTACTTCTTCTTAGCGTGTCCACAAGTCATTGGTAATGGCGTGTGGTGGTTTATTCAACTGAGTAAGCTGATTCAGGGCCGCGTGTATCCATGTCCCGCTTTTGAGAGTGGGGGCTGATCGGGAACAGTCAGGGGTTTACACCCTACTCTTAATCGACACTGACTGCGATGTACATGTACAGTTGTGACTCTCTGTACACGGGACCGACCGCTTAACGTCCCCTCCGAAGGACGTGATGCTTTCATGATTCAGTTGCCCAATTCCAAGTGAACCATGGAGGAGAGCGGTATTCTGTATTTAATCGTATACAGATTAAATCCAGAATTGAGCACCCGAATAAATTCCAGCAAGTGACCCCACCGGGATTCGAACCCGGGATTTTTTGGTAAATTTGCGCCACAGGCAAGCACCTAACCGCTAGGCCACGTTCTCCCACTGATTTTACTAAAGCAGTTGATTATATTGTTTCTGTAAGCATGAGTGTGCATTTTACTCACACAAATTAAACAATTTTCAAATGCAAAAATAGAGTAACTTGGAAATGTATGTTAAACAAATCCAGAATTGTTAACTAACCTTTAGTGTTCGCCATCTTGGATGACGGTTTGTGATTAAGCCATAATGCCATTGATATTGTGAACTTATTGTAATCCTCTTTGGTTATCGGTTTAGAATATTTGTGTAAAATGAACTTTACATTACAGATATAATCATGCCATATGAAACTCTTGAACGATTGTGGCATCCTCCATGTTTGAAAAAGACTTTGTATTAAAGGGGATGGTTCCGAGGTAAGTATATAAGTTTTCATCTTGATAGAAACGCCTTGCAACCAACCAAACCCCGTCCGGTAAAGTTTCGCCAATATTTCAATCCGTTTGATGTGAAGTAGAAACGTGATTTGTGAGCCATAGAGTACAGGGTAAAACTAAAATTGGTCGACAAAATGGAGCATACTTTCGATCCAAACTCCCAACCAAACATCATTTAGCCCTAAGATTTCACATGATAAATGAGAAAAATAGTAGCTTTCTGTGATACCAAACTTGCGAACCACTTCTGCTAAAAATTGGGCTTCTGGGGACGAGGCCATAGCGACGGTCCATGGACCTTCCTGTAAATTTCAAGATTTAAATTTTTGTCAAAGTATGTCAAATACTTTGTTTTGTCAAATGCATGGTAGGCAATATTTCCCCATCATTGTAATTAGATGACTGATGAATTACGTTTAAACATTAGCTGCGTCAATCAATAAAATGGCTATAACTTATACTATCTTATGCTTTTCAGAAGGGTATTTTTAGAGCAGGAGGGAGCATATTCGTCTTAAAATAGTGTTTTGATCACGTATAATTTGATATTGTATTTTCAGTCATTATGATGTTTTATTTTGTCGCTGTTAACTCGTACAATCTACCTTCAAGGAAATATGTCATGATTCTGAGTATTTGAAAAAGTTGGTATGGATGGAAAGCTTAAAGTAACGTAGATTACAATAAATCAAAATAAGTTGAAAAAATTGTCCACCTTTGTTGGTATTTGCCTTTTTAAATCCACATCGGCAGGCAAATGGTGGACGTCAAAGTGATGACCATCCATTAATTTACGTCGTGGTGACCATTCATATCGCAGTGTTGACATACTTAATAATAATTAAAACACAACAGAAAATGAAACAAATATGTCATTCTGTAACTTATTTTCTAATTTTATTATTACTTTCATTACATCCATCATTATTACAGTGTCTGCAATAGCATTAGAGTACAACAAGATGTTTTGGTCATCACTTTGACGTCCGAGGAGGGAGGGAGTGCAAAATTGGGCGCTTTTGACAATGAAGCCGTGGCGAAAAAATCCGCCCGTTTTCTTTCGTATGTCAAAAAAGCAAAAAAAAAATTTAAAATGCATCTATTTTGTTAAGTTTACATCAAATTGTATTATTTTTTCGGGAATTCGTGCTGTATGTACATATATTTTATGAAGTAAGTCAAACTGAGCTTGACAAAATATGTGGACATATTTCCTTTAATAACCCTAAGAGAACCTCCTGTCCAATCGCACTGCCGTGGTTACCTATTACGAAAAATTTCCAAATATGATATCAGTAAAATCGCCCAACTTTCAGACATTGATCCCAATTTGACTGAAAATACCCTGCTCAGACAAATTCTGAGAATTTTGTTACCACCAGGTATACTTATTTAAAGGTGCTTGTTCCGATTTTTGTCGATCGTGTTCTCTGCTTGATATGAGAGCCTACCTTGATACACACTGACTATTAAGTACCGTGGGAAACAGACTTGCGGTTTTGATGCTAGACGCGATAATGCATAGTGCAACGCCCTATTCACTACTGTGCTAATAATGATGGTTAGCCACTAAAACTGTAGTTTTTTTATCTATAATCTTGAGAAAGAAATGGAGTTGAAAGCTGAAATTTCAGGACATTAATGAGAAAAATACGGCCTTTCATCTGGTATTAAAATTTATACTACTTCCGGTTAAATTAGGAGGGTCCCAAAGACGATCGGAACAAGCACCTTTAATGACTTTTATCTCATTTCTTTTCTAGATTGACTGTTATTAAGGCACTGAGCTAATTGCTGCAGGCAAATAAAGTAATGAGATTTTCTAATTGAAGAATTGAGAATTGATCGTGAATATAGTTCAAATTTTAATTACTATATTTCTGTAAGTACTATTCCTAGAAATGAATAATTGCATAACACGTAAATGTACAGGGTGACCCGATAAAAACTTGACCCAAAATGAAAGTGATATTTTTCCACTTTTTTAAAATTTGATATCTGTGGATTTTATTTTATCATAAAGAATGAGTAATTGAACATCTTTCCTGAAAAAAAAATTGTTCATTTTGGTTGAGTGGTTCTCAAGATAATTATGGTTCAATAAGTCAGCAAAACAGATTTGTCCACGGAGCATAATTTTTCTTAAATCGAAATTCCCAAATCGGGCAGAATTTGGCTTCGAAGACGTACGAGGGCCGCATAATAAATTGGTTGACTTTCTTCCTGGCTATCGTATGGTATGTCATAGACGTACGTCTTTTGTATTGACAGAAGACGAGGGGCGCAATATAAATTGGTTCAATGACTTTGTTCTTGACTATGTCACGTCTGCCATAGACGTACGTCTTTTGTATTGACAGAAGACGTACGTGGGCCACGATGTAGATTGGTTGACTTTCTTCCTGACTATCGTATGGTCTGTCATAGGCGTACGTCCTAGAAGACTTACGAGGGGCGCAATATAAATTGGTTGACTTTGTTCTTGACTACGTCGCGTCTGCCATAGACGTACGTCGTTTGTATTGACAGAAGACGTACGTGGGCCACGATGTAGATTGGTTGACTTCGTTCCCGGCTATCGTCGCGTCTGTAATCGCGATTATTCATTTAAAACCCATATTACATTATCACATCAATGTGTTGAATTGTACAGAAGGTACTCTAAGCGATTAAATTTAAAATTAAAACCACCCGTGTATTTGTTATTCCCGAATCCCGCAGATAATGATAAATATTCACGATGATGAATTTCACATCCACTTTCATTTAGAGGAGCGCTTTCGATATGCAATGCGCTATTTCCCGATAGATTTATTTATAAATGAAAGCAATATTGTTAAAGGGGCATTTCGCCCCCTTCGTAAGTGATGCATAAGTTCCTTCTCTAACCCGCTGATTTCATTCCCTTTAAAAGACATTCGAAATATTCTAATTTCTGTCCAATTACAAAATAGGGGCCTATGGGTAGCGATACAAACAAAAGTTCATTTCCTTCAGATTTTTGACAATATGTATCAATAATGAAGTTGTTACCATAAGCACACACCCTTCTGTAGTGAATTGTGGATCAGCTATCTTGAAGCAATGCTCAATATGTAATGCTTTAACTTGATTCCAGACATAATGCAGCTTTGCTTCCTATACAATCAATACTACTACCTGAACTAAAACATCCAAATATTAACCCCGTATACCGAAATAGAGTGGTTCCCCTTCGAAGTTGTTTAGGAATTGTTACTACTGATAAGTGGATGGGAAATTCTTTTTGGTAGTATGGTAAAATCTAGCCAAAAACGCAATCGATATGGATCGCTCCTGTGCTGTTTTTATGATATAACGAGGGCAATATATAAAACGACCCACATTTTGCATACCATGATCGAAGCATATCATTTTGCGCCAGATGGAGAGGATACGACTGTGATGTCTTCGTTCTGAACAAGCATATAAAGCAGATTGTCACGGTCTTGGAATATAAATGTGAAACAAATTTCAGATTGTCTTCAATTTTTTTTAGAATATCAAATATAGGAAACGCTGGATGAGATTATTTTGAATTAAACCCATGTCCAAATATTATTTGACATTACGATAACATTATAAAACATTCGTATTGCCGAAACAACTGGCAGTGACTGCCGAACACCGCGTCATTTCGGCAAATGTGGACTCCGTCATTGCCTTCGTACGGCGGTTACCCTGCCCAAATGGGTTACTTTCGGCACGATGGATCTCAGCGTGCGGTTACTGAAAGTGGTTAAGGTCTGTTGTCAAATGGGATATACGACGTAAGCTGCCACGGAATAAGTGTTCAGTTGACTCAGCCAGTACGACAGGCTGAGAATAGCTTTCAAATAACAATGTGTATGGGCGCACAACACTAAATCACTCACGTTTGGGGCGGAAGGGTAGGTAGTTTCGGTTAAAATAACCAAAACGTGTGTGAGATTTTTTGCAGTCCTTTGGGGAACGTTTCCAGTGAGGGTGGTAATTATATATAAGAAAGTGAAAGAGTTATTAGCTTGATGATCGCTGAGATTATCACAAAATTTTGAAATTCGATTCGTGTAGAAAGTAGGCCCTCGACATCGGCCCTGGTCGAAAGCGGCTATGAGGCGTGCAAGTCGGCTCGAAATAGTGTTGGTGGCGCTGTTACATAGCATTTTATTAAAATCTGTACTAGATATATAAAAAATTGTAATTTCTTTGAAAAGTTTCAGTTGTGTTCTATAGGGAAATAGTATCATAAATATTCAAAATATTGTTTCACGCGGGGGTCAGAGGCGCGATGTGGACTTTTACGTGTATTTCAATGGAGCGTTTATTTAGTGACGTGTTTGCGACATGATATGTTTGTGGAATCGAATTTCAAATTTGGTGTAATTCAGCGAAGAGATGATCAAGCTATACTCTTTCTACTTTTATTTAATAAAAATATACACAACCCTCACTGGGAAACCGGGCCCCAAAGACCTGCAAAAAATATCTCCCACTGTTTTTGTTATTTTATCGGAACTACCTACCATCCAAATGTGAAGTGAATTAGTGTTGTGCGCCCTGGTGTCTATCTGTGCTATATAAATACGAGTTTTATACGCCCTACCGATATCGCTAAAACTCGTCGTAACCCTAACCCAACCCCTATAGATAACCCTTAATCCAACCCTAACACTAACCCAACCCTATCCTCCATAACCTTAACCATAACCCGAAGCCATATGCATAAAAAAAAGTTTTAGCCCAATTCCGTAAAACAGCCCTAACCCTAAACCAACGTCGAACCAACCCAAACATGCCGATCCCTGAGCTCTACACGGAACCCTAACAATAAGTGTTTTGTTTCCGAATTGGGCTACCTTGCTAAACAGCTCTAAATGGACACAGGCAGTCATCGCATCATAATTGGTAGATTGGCTCTTCAGATAGTATCAGCTTGTATCACGTGACAAACCATTTACATCATTCTAATCTGTACCAAAATGTGTTGAAAAACATGGTTTGTATGAGTTTTATTGATTTGGTTCAGACAACCACTGCTAGTGAAGCGCTTGAATACGTGCATAACGCATCAGCATTACGTTTTTCCACTTCCCTTTTTTCTGCCGATGTCCCGGTGTCATAATAATACCGGTTCCGTGTAGTGGACTGAGGGTCATACCACGAATCGTCTATTGTCTTCTCCATTGAGTGCTGTAGGCCATCGTTTGGTGCAGCACTGTACCCAAATGGCAACGTCTACAAGGTCACGGTTATTCCGTACATGTTGCTATGGTAGCTTGGACACTCTCTCATGGGGGACCCTCAATTTCTTACACCGGCTACTGCAGCACTGCAAAAGGAGGGACATGTCGGCACCCGGTATTTCGGCACAACAAGCAATAAACGCCATACTTCAGGCAGCTATGCAGTAGAGCAAAAGACCCAATCACATTTGACTACAATACATTCACCTGTTATGGAATTCCAGGAAATATTCAAAGTGTTACAGGTGATCTGTTTATATTGCTATGCAATTTTGCCGTTGGGCATGAAAGTTTTATGTAAATGCCGAGTATGACGTCGTATTGCATACAGGTCTATGAGCAATATGTTGATCTCAATTTGTAATTATATGTACATAAAATAAAGTGTTAATATAAATTTTAATCAGATCCATTTTACCATCTCATTCTCGTAACCACCAAGCATCTAAAAGACCTAGCTGAAAAAAAGATGAGAGTTCAATGTTTGCCAAATTTGTGATGTGAGTGTTACGAAAATACACCTGGCACAAAAAGTATCTCGGCATATTTTTCGATCAGTATGGTGCCAAAGTCCTACCATTTTGAAAGTTTTCCGAAATATATATTTTTTGTTCTAGGTCCTGCTCTTTCATTTAATACGGGGCTTGCAAAAAAGCATGCAGAAAGAAATGGCTGGAGATAGAACGCTCGAAGTTGACGCCAAAACCCCCAAAACCAAAAGTTGGCGTTTTGGGATTTTCAATGGGCACTGCAGTGTACTGGGACACGAACACGTGTGCCACAATCATATTGCAAGTAGGCTTTCTCGCTCATTCAGTCAGGAAAACTGTGTGTAAAATCAATTCACACGTATTATTGCGTTTACCACCAGTGACCATTGAAAATCCAAAAAACTGCAATTTTGGTTTGGGGGTTTTCGTCTTTCGGGCCCCACCGCTCTATCTCAGCCATTTTTGCACGTTTTTTTACAAGCGAGGGTGTTTTTAAATGAAGAGCAAGGACAGGCAACAAAAATGTTATTTCGAAAATTTTCAACATGGTTGACGGTGGCACAATACTGATCGAAAAACAGGCAGAGATACTTTTTGTTCAGGTTGTATGTCAATAATGGCACTTCAATGGTTTTTATTGAGAAATATATATAGAAATCACTGATGACGCCATTTCGGGACGGTATTACTCAGGGGGGCCCACAGACCATTTTAGGGAAAAGGTGTTTACCCATAGTGTAGAAATTAAACTTTTTCTTTTACTTTCCATTCTACATTTCTAGAAAATGAGACATATATAGTTGTAAAATACTCTGACAATTCTACACAGGTTTTGATATTGAGGTCATAAATTTTTACTTCTAGAACCGTCCTCACAAAAAATTTAAGGTATGATTACGATTAAAGGTCGGGTTTAGGTGCAGAGTTTTAATATTAAGATATATTCTATTTTTGCATCTATCATGAAGGTAAGGACCAAAGGTCATACAGGATCTATAAAGGTCAAATGTTAACAATTTGAGCAGAGCAGAACCTGAAAGGAAATAAGTATGAATTCAATTCCGTGATGCTAGTAAATGTAAAGCTTAATCAATTTTTGATTTTGGGCAATTAATTAAATTTAATCCACTTACAATCCTTTTTGTCGGCGCAACGTTTATCAAATCAGACTATCGTAGGAATGTAGTTAAGCTTTAGCCAACCATATGCAAATTTTATAGTTTATAAATCGGGGTACTTAGATCACAGATCAGGACATATGCCAGAGCGCCTTGCCGAGGTCACATTGATGTTATCTGGTTATTGTCCATAGACAAAGAAGGGACAGACAAAGGTGTGCCATTGAATCACATCGGCGTAGGAACAAAAGTCCTTTATTCATTCATAACAGGTTCTCCAAACAAACCATAGTTTTCACTATGGCCTGGCTTTGAGAAACGTTCATTTCAACACCATGGTTACTTTGGAGACAGCTTCCCCGATTACATTGTAAACCCATACCACAGATTGAGCAATCTGTTAAAGCCAAAATGCAATGTCTGTAAAGGCACATATGCAATATTTGAGTATGACAAGCCACATATGTTAAAATAATTAAAAATTTTTTCTTATGATTGCTGCTCTCCTTGGAATGAAGACAGTTTCCCTTGCCAAATTTTCACCAAATTATTAAAACTACTACAAAGCCAAATTAAACATCATTATATACTATCACCAGAGAACAATTGTACCAAATATTGGGACTGATATACATATTTGGATAATATTAACATGTTAGCATGGCTTACTCGTATCAGTCTAGGGAT